>JAQGCA010000361.1:0-29960 GCA_034698945.1 Protaphorura quadriocellata
TTCGAGCACCTAGACCTTGATTCCATTGAGAACACAACTTTCAAAAATTATTCGGCCGAATATTCGGTCCATCCCTAGTTTCATCATTCTATTTATCCCGCTATATCCATATTAATCATCTCAAGAAAACATGACTTATCTCTTGTCATTTACTATAGTTATTATTAAATCATCAATCCCTGGGTCAAATAATCTTTGTAGAAATAAACTGCGCGGTGCTATTGTGCCATTCACTCCCAGTACCGACTTGCCACCTTGACGTTCAGAATGAAAATGACGACACAATGAAATTGGCCAATTAAAGTGTACTTTAATTACTTTAAACCGATAATTTTGAGTCCTTAAAAGACTTAAAATACTTCAAAAGCATTCATACCCTAGAAAACTTACAATCGAGAGCTAAACTAGCTGCATAATGCAAAAAAAATCCAAGTGAAAGTTGGGCACAGGTTTCATTTCTTGTTTACCAGTCTGTACATTTGTAATGGTCGTCATCCACGGTAGAAAAGATATGACCTTCTCCGCTCAAAAACTCAATAACGGTCCTGACATAGAAAAAGAACACAGTAATATTATATCACTGAAAAACTAACGTGGATTTTTAACTCAGGGAAAACTCACATGATTTCTTTCATATTCATCTTATTCTTCAAATTCTGTGCAATCTGATCTTTGTGAAGACCCTTTTCGTCCCGGGAACTCTGAATAAATGAAATGACATAAAATGCCAGAAAAATTGCACTTAGGTAAGAGATAACCATTAACCATAGTTACAGATTACTGACTGAATGCAAGAATTTAATTTTAAGGCTCAGGAGACATTTACCTTCAAAACGTTGAAAACCATATTTTGCTGCATGTTCAGTCCATTAATCCGAGCTCCACCCATAACTGAATCGTTTTTATTATCTGAGAAACTTGATCCCATCATAGAAGTAGTGAGAGTATTGTTCATGTCGTTTGTCAGCCCAACGCCTGTTCGGCTAGCCTAAAATCCACCACATCCATTTGTAAAACTAGTCTTCTAGTCTTGAAATTTTTATTTTATAATAACACAAATAAATAGTAGTTGGGCTTACTTCTTGTTCGCGAAGCTTCTTAAGACGAATCGGAACTTGAAGTACTTCGAGACAATGACATGTCATTTCATTCATATCAGTGATGGGGAAAGCCTTGAAAATGATGATATATTTTGACCCCTTCTGTGTTCTAAGTTGTCCGACAATACGAGCATAAGAGCCTTCGGTAAGAAGAGTTGTTGTGTCGGGTACACCATCCTGTTTAATATTCAAATCAAACGAGTTCACTAATTTAAATTATTTAAAAAAAAAACGTCCTTAAAACACTCAAACTACCCCTTGATGCGGACAAATGTCCACACGTTTTTGTAATGAAAAATCTCTGAAGGGAATTTTGGCTGAGACCATCGAGCGCCCAGGTATTCCTCAAGCTTGAACCAATCTTTCTGATGGTGAAAACCTCATTCCATAGAGGGCAACACCTGATTTATCATTGATTTTACAAAATGAAGTAAAAACGAAGCCTGTGTTAAATTTTTTCGAACCCTACGTTCCAAGCCATGATGACATTTGTCCACACCGTAATGGCGGCTGGGCGGGAAGGTAGAGGTTGTCAAATGCTAACGTGCCCGCTTAGCTGCTATTTATCAGTGAGTGGGGCAACACCGCCAATGTGGACATCTGTCCTTATGGGTGGGTATAATGTTATAATGTGTGGACATTTGTCCTCATGATGGGTGATATCGAGACAACTTTATGGGGGTATTACGAGTGTTAATGCGGAATCTTACAGTGTCAGTTCCAATGTAATTGATGGCTTCGATCGTAGCCGTCTGGTCATCCATAATGAAGGCAACTTTCGTAGTAGTTGTCTCAACAGCTCGGACCAGCCCAACTATTGTAACCTGTAACCATAAATGAAATGTTTGAAAATATTCCAGATTACTATTTTAACAATTGACAATATTCTTCTCAAATGATATCCAAAACGTGAATAAAATATCCTTATCCTTACAACATGCACTTCTACATCCTCAATCTTCAGGGTCTCTTCAGTACACTCAACAAGTTGTCTGATGGTCAGAGGAACAATATTCTGTGATCTCCTAGGTCCCTAAGAAATCGAAATAAAATTATAAATTTCATTGACGTTGACGTGTTCCTTTAGATAATCTCTCAATGAAGTTTCAGATGACTTCTCTCAAACTGTCATTCATAAATTTAGCGGGTAATTACTAGTCTTAGTTCGTCAGTTTGTCCTTGGTTATTAACTAACCTTTCCTTTGTCAGCTCCATCAGCACCAAAACCTCCTCCTTTCTGTGAACCGAAGTTTCCGGCCCCACCAGGAACAAATCCACCACCACCGCCGTCTCCAAATTTCTCACCTACAACGGAAGAAAATGCATTTATAATGACTTGAGATGACTGGGTGTGGACCGTCGGAGAAATCGACAGACGGACTGAGTCCCGAACATTAAGGACGGGCATGAATCAATCAAACCTAAACTATCTAATAAATACATACCCATAATGTGCGGATAGTCCGGAACTATGTCGATTTCTCAAACAGTCAATCAGAAGAGAATCCAACCCTGATAATGGTTTAGCCTACCCAGCTAAAAATTTAAAATTGCCCAGCCAGTCGAGTCGCAAATTGTTCTGGCAAAAATTGTAGCAAATTATAATGAAGGTCTTCAAAAAATTATTTTTGAACGTTTGAGGACCCCGCATCCGAGTTTGGAAATTGGTAGAGCCATAAACCATAACCCAGTGCCAAATTCCGGGGATTCGTAAATATACTTTGTTAGCTGGTTCTACGAGGGAACTCTGGCAAATTAATTAACCAGAATGTCCCATTCATTCATTCCGCCAAATTAAAATTATACTATATTAGAATTAGATTTACTGTTATCGCTGTTTTCTGGGATTAGGATTTTGGATTTAATTTTAAAAAAAGATTTACTTACCACCACTGGCCCACATTGTCACCGGTTTGATGAATAAAAGACAAGACGTAACCTCGTCCTTGACCTTCCGACTTTTGTGAACTGCTGAGAAACGAAACCTTTCTGAACTACAAGAACACGACTGGATGTGGATGGACAAGAAAGTAAAACGGAGATGAAAGAAAAGAACCCGCTCGGATTTGAATTTCCCTCCTCACATTTCGATTCCCTCGAATTGTCTGTCGGAAAATACACTTTCTTGGGGCACACCGAAACGCATTTCCGAACTTAAATCCCCCGATGTCCGATGTATTTATCAAAATTCTCAACAAATTGACCATTTCTGTCAGATAAGACTGCAAACTGATTATTGCCGGAAATCTATTTATATGGACAAGCAATAAAACTAAGGAAGGTTGGCCTCTGCTGTTCCGCTGTGCTATAGTTCAATTTCTCTACTTTCTGGTCCTTTAATCTTAGTTTATTTCATGTTCATTTACCCTATTAAGATATTGGCTGGTTACATCTGGGAGACACAACGCAGTGGATTACAAGAAAAAATCACCAAAAAAGCAAAGTAAAGCACGAAATTACTTGTTCTCGTGGAAAATGCAAATACTTTATTTTTGCGTTAGGATGGCATTGTCAAAAACACATTTTTATAAATCATACCAGGCATATAATTATATTGGTACTTAATTCGCACAAACAAAGTGATACAGCTAGGATAGCGTTGAGTTACGAAACTAATAGTCCGAGGAGCTATCCACCGAATAACCTACTTAAATAAATGAGTTGTAAAACAGCAACTCAGCAAATAGCAACTTAAAATTGCAAGCTTTCAGGATGGAAACGGGGGTTCCCATAATTAAAATTAAGTGCTGACATCCCCAAACGAACGATTCCAGGTCTCAAGGGCAACTATGGCTTGTGGAGATACACTTGGACGAACTTTTTTCAGTGAATCCTTAAAATCCTTTAAGCTTATTGACCTCATTTTTCCGACATCCAAAGTTTTTACTTCTTCCGAATTTAATCCTAAGAATTAGAAAAAATAAGTTCGGTATAAGTATAAAGTTAATTGTAACACGCATTCATTGCCAGTCGTTATTTCAGTTTTCAATGATACAACAATTTCTGGGCTAGACTCTATTGGCGAATGAGACAAAACCGTAATCACCGTTAATTATCGTTAATTACTAGCATTTTATTTCGTCATTTACCTCGAATAGGTCCCAAAGCGGCATCTTTAGCGAGGGCTGTGAAAGAATGGGAATAAGGCGGATTAAATAAGTATAGCAATTTTGTCAATCATGCATGTCCTTCAAGTCACTATTCCTCCTCCAAAGGTTTCTTCTACTAATTAATACTGGATTCTTTACATATGTATATTTACATTAAATAAAAACACTTACCTGTGAGGTCACTCCCCGAGTATCCTTCCGTCAATTTGGCTAATTCGTTTAATTGGTTATCATTTATCGGATTCCCATGCGCAGATAAAAGTCTTTTTAGTAAATTAACTCTGGTTGCTTGATCCGGAAGAGTTACAAAAATTCTCTTAGGAAATCTCCTGCGAAGTTATATGTATTTTAATATTAAAAAAGAGCTGCAAAAATAATTTTCGTATTTCTATTAGTACCTGAGAGCAGCATCATCTAATTCTTGTGGTCTATTCGTCGCTCCCATGACCAACACTCTTTCATCTGCTTGAGAATGTAATCCGTCAAACTCAACCAAAAATTCAGTTTTCAGACGACGACTAGCCTCATGTTCTGACTCTTTCCTTTCACAAAGGAGAGAGTCCACTTCGTCAATAAAAATTACTGAAGGCTAAAATACATAAAAATATTGAAATTAACATACATAGGTATATCATTCGTTCAATTAAAATAACAAAGCCTCAAGAACAGGAAGGATCACTAGAACTCTAAAGTAGAAGCAAAATCTATTCGATATTCGATCCAAGCAACTTTTAAAAAAATCAAAAATCTAAGGAATAAATCCGTCAATTCTATAGTCACTGTCTAGCATTGTTGACATGGCGTTAAGCGTCATTAAATTATATCTATAGCCTATTCCCAACCTAACTCATTAAATTTTTCTAATGGGTGATAAACTTGCTGAATTCTTAAGAAGATAAAATCTCATTATTATGTACGGGTAAAGTTACAGTAAAAGTAGTGAGGGTCCAAGTTCAATTCTTGCTAGTCTGCTTTTCTAATTCCTTGACGGAGATGATGAGATGATTGCGCCCGGATTAGATTATATTTTCTTTTTTTATCAACGTGTCTTTACTGCAATCACACATTACATGTTTACATGTATGCTCACTGACCACCCGACCCGGAAAGTGTGATAACAAACAACAAAGAATTGCCGAAATATGGAGGATTGTTATGTCAAATTTTTAAAATGTAATTATGAATTGTAATCTAAGTTCATATTTACCTGAAGTTCTCTGGCAACACTGAATAAAGCTCTTACAAGTTTCTCTCCATCTCCAACGTATTTACTTGTCAAACTAGATGCGGAGATATTGAAGAATTTCGCGTTTGATTCATATGCCACAGCTTTGGCTAATAATGTTTTGCCATTTCCTGGAGGGCCAAAAAGTAATAATCCCCGTGCAGGTGCTCTTAATCCAGTGAATAATTCAGGTCTTAATGAAGGTAATATAACAATCTCTTCCAGGGCCTGTTTAGCCACCTAAAGAGAACAATACAAATTAGTTATTACTAAATTAAAACGTGGCTGGATCGCTGGATGTGCTGTCTAATTTTGATACCTCTTGGCCAGATATGTCATTCCACGTGATTGGAGTACCTCCTTCAATAATTTCATCAAGAATAATTTGAGCAAGTTTGGAATCACAGGATCGAATGAATTTTGGTTTTTCGGTAACTCCAGTTTTTGCACCAGGCACACCAGGAATGGTTTGACCACCTTTCCTCACTGCCTGTTTGTAAGAATACATCAATTTACATTTTAAAAATATTGGTTTAAAAAATCAACAGCTCAAGTACACCGACTTACGTCTATTTTATTATTTCGAAAACGTGTTTCACGCACAACTTCTGTATCCATTTGAACTGAATTGTGCGAGTTTAATTTGGTAAAGCGTTTCAAATATTCGGGGATTGACAAAATTAGATGTAATTTTCACTTAAAATACCGGATACGACTGTCCGTGGATTATTAAATTAGTCTAGGATTGAATCACTCTCCGGTTAAAGTCAGTGGTAAGGATCTAGTAGGAAGCTACGAACGGACAGAATAAAAAAAGAACGAATTATGATTTCAACTTACTGGAATTTTCCTTGTGACAGGAGGAGTATATGTGACTTTTCCCTTAATACCGGTAACTACAGTCGGAGTCGTAGGAGTTGTTTTCGAGCCCAAATTTCTGGGAAGAGTATTATTGCGTCTCTCAGCAGGAGCAGTCGGAGGTTTCCCGTAATTTCCGTTTCCAATCCCAGGGATTTGGACCTTATTCCCGGAAACTAAAAAAAAAGCTATTTTAAGAAACACCGTTCTGAGAAAGTAAACACCAGTTTTCATACCTAAATATTCGAGTCGTTCCCGGGCCATTTCTAAATTTATTATCATTTTCTCTTGAACTTTTTGTGCTTTCTCCCATTGATCTCCAGTGCCGTGGCAAGGGATTTGAATCCCTTTTTCTAATTCAGAAATGCCTCGTTTGTACGCATTGATTGCAATATCTTTGTTTCCTACAAATTAAAGTAAGAAGGCCTGTGTTGATACTATTTTGATTTTTATTTAAATTATAAACACAGAATTCTTACCACCATTCTCTTCATCTATTCTAAGTGCTTTGGAAATATATTCGAAAGCTTTGCGATGATGATGTTTTTGTCTGGCTAGTTGCGGATCAGTCAGTCCTGGTCCAGTTTGATTCAACTGCGAAATAAGTTTTTAAAAAAATAGTCAGGGATTTGGATTTTCAAAGATGAATTGGATTATACTTCTATATAACGATAATAACGAACGGCACAGAAGGAAAACCACGCAAAACCATAGTTCATAGTTCTAAGAAGCCGCCCACCGTATAAATATCCGGAAGCATACAAGGAAACCTACACCCAACACCCTTCTAGCTTCTGGAGGGGGAGGGTGACTTGGAGAAAAAGTCGTTCTTATCTAGTGCTTGTCCATTAGACTAATATTAACATTTTCGTTCCTGAGTGGTGGGGGGGGGGGAAGGGGGTAACACCTACTACGCGTATACCCGTTTTCATACCGGAAACCGGAAGCAACCTGGAGAATACAGATAAAAAGTAAGAGTAATAGTTTTACGGAAAATCGTTATATAGAAGTTTCACCTGAATTGGTTTTTTCGAGAATAAAAGGTCGCAAATTACAGAATAAAATCCGGGTCCTCCACCCTTCACGCTCCATTGTCCACCACTCCCACTGGCCATTATTAGTACGTCTTCCCTAGACTCAAAATACTGATCAGTATCTGGTGACGGTGATGGGTAATCAGTTGTGTCAATGGCACTATCAAAAGTCAACTCTTGATTCCTATTCTTCTGCTTCTGCCTACGACTCCTATGATTTCTCCAAACTGTTGATAATGGATTCCAGAAGAAGAGGACCAAGGCCCGGAGGAATGAGAACAAGTTGAAGACCGCCACACCCGTAAATTCAAAAACAAGGATGAGGGGCCGTGAGGCAATGTACAAGTTTCTCTGATGAACCGATGTAAATGTTGATGGTTGAAGTCGAATGACTCGAGTTGTTCCCGTGGATGTTACGACGGACGCTTGTCTCACGAGGATCTTTGGACTTGCAGCTCCACTGCCGGGTGAATCTTGAGATTGGGTTCTTTTGGGGGATCGTGGGTTAAATTTACGAGTCATCCACACAAAGCCTTTGGTTTCAAAAGGAACTGAAGAACTCAACTGAGTGATTGGTTTTGGAGTTTTCCTTCATTCGAAGACCAAATGACCAAATCAAAACTTTTTCCCACATTAATTTCACCAGCGCCAATAGTAGCCAAGTTCAATAAGTTTTGTTCTGCCGAGAAATAAAGAGATCGAAGTTAATCAAAGGATGCACCCGTAGAAAATTTTAAAAGATAGTTAAGACCCATTTACCAGGAAAGCAAGAAATCAATAACACAAAAGTAACCAATTTTTTTACCTGCCTGGATGTTATCACTCATAAAATTAGTATTTGGAATATTTATGACGTCACTTGTTGAATGATTTTAGAGTTGTTGGCCAAGGAAATGGTCTACGGCCTAGGCCACTATTAATTTCCTATTTATCTATCAGTTTACGTTTTCTTAAAGTTTTTATAAACCAGTTCTGCTCCTGGTAAATTAGACTACACATTTCCATGTTTAATTGGCCCTACTTTGCTAAGAATGCGTTCGTACCTTGATGTTGTCAAATACTCTCCGCTTGTTTACAACAGTTAATCCTGAAAAGTCTGCCTAAGAAAGCTATGTATTATGTATCTGGCTGTTTATGATTCAAAAAAAGTTTGATACCAATTTTTTTTTAAATAGTTGATGTCGTGTTATAAGATCATTTTGGAAGCGCTTTCATACGTGGAATTTATGGCTCAGTTATAATTTGAAACTTCTATAAACTCCGTGTACTCGTGCAACGCGATTACTCATCCTGCCAAAGAATTTTGTATATTTTCCACTTTTCAAAGTAATGTAATCTTTTAATTGCCAAAGTCATGAAGAATTTTGATTTTGATTTTGGATTACAGGAGGCATGACAAAATCAAATGGGAATTTAACATTTGGGGAAAAATTCGAAGTCTTACGAGAATTCATAGTGTCCTCCCCCCAAGAGTGAAATTATGTGGGTCGGTCTATTTTACTGGTAAGTACTGGCAAGTACTGGTAAGTACTGGTAAGTACTGGTAATATGTGTTTATTTTTTGTAATAATACGGTCCGTCCCGTAATCGCAATCAACTCCACGTGTAACTTTCTTGATATAACGCAAGATTCGTAAACAGATTACAAATAATTCAGTAACTACATGTAACATGTCACGCATGTTATTGTTATTACGATTTTTTGCTTTCAATATAAAATTACTATGTATTTTAATTTTAACAAACCCCAAGGAAAATAAAAATGCTTCTTACCTTACTTTAGTTCTGTTTGATGCTTTATGAGTTTTCGTTATTGATCGATTTCTCGTAACACTTTTCCTTTCATATCGTATTTCAGGGTATTTCTTCCACACCACACTCTTTCACTTGTCACTTGACCTCGTTCTCGCAGTCTCAGAAAAGTCGGAACGGAAATATGCAGTCTAATCAATCACAATAAAAATACACCCAACAATTAAATTTTACTACTTTCTGTTTTGACTCACGAATAAACGGCGGATTTACAGTACTCAAGTACTCAACTCGAGTACGAGGTTATGGCAAAACGTCGAGATTTCTTGGAGGAATTAATTCAAAGTCAAAAGTGTTTGTGTATGTTGGTCATTTATCACATGGACGAGTGGAGGTTCTTTTTGCATTTCATTGATTTCTTTCAACCCAAACATCATTGGGCAGTTCAAAAGCCAACCTTCGCACATGCGGTCCAATGGTCCAAACCACTTTCTCTTTTTATTCCGAACCAACCAACCAGCAGGCATTCTTTTCCTTACGGCATCAATTCTTTCCTTTGTTCACTCCTGAAAGTTGTTCTGAATATGTATCTTGAGAACTTTAGACTTAATCCTGTGTCATATTCATATTGCCAATGCCAATGCCAACCAAAGTACTCTGAAACTGGAGAAACATTTTTATTAGAATAGCATTTTGTCATAATGTTCTACGTGATAGCGGCATCCAAAGTTAAAAAGCTAGGAGTTAAAGTCATAGGCCACCTTCGCCGATCGGGTCGTTCGCTTAGAGTCAGACGGCATAAAACAGCCAGACAGTACTGTATTGATGAGATGTAGTACTAGCTGTCGTATGGCGAAAGGTTTGGGGCATTATAAGAATTTCGGTTAAAGTGAGCCTCCACACTTGGTCCGCTTAGTAATCTGAACATGCCCCAAAATGTAGCCTTACAATGCCCCGATAAAATGTGCATCTGCAATCAAGTCCCATGCACGACGTCATTATCAACGATATTTACGATACCAATACATATTCCGAAGAACACCCGAAAAATTCATATTAGGTAATACGTTTCCAGCGAGTTGAGTGATGTGGTGCTAAGGTGAAGTCGAAGTCATTTGTAATATTTTCCTTGGAAATGGAAATAATGGTAAATAATTATACGATTGTCGTTCGTAATGATTGATGATGCTCACAGAAAAAGACGCTCAAAATCTTCCTCCATATAGAAGAAAACTAAACGTTTCGGCCACTTCTACTAATTTTGAATGAAATTATGGTCCAAAATTATTCCTTGCAAACAATTTATTCAAATAAATGCAGTTGAGAAGTAAACAATTTTAGGGAAGCCATTAGTACTTAGTTAAAGTACAAGATAAAAGATGCTCGTATTACGAGTATTCCATGCATGAATTAAGAGTTGAAGACAAACAGTTTATAATTAGTTTCTATTCTAAGTTCCATGTTTCCATTACATTATCCTTCTACGCCAGCCAATTTACTTGTCTTGTCAATCTGATCAAGCCGCTGGGGCAGTTAAAATTTCGAGAACAATACCACTCTCTGAATCTAAACTAATCGTGTCTGTAGAAATCGTCTCCCTGTGATCAAATAAATACAAAAAAAATATATATTTACAATTTAATTTCCTGAATAATTAATAAGTGTTTACTAACCCTTTAGTAAATGCTGTTGTGGGCCCAGGTGTGAAGCTCACAACGGTAAGATTGGCTTTTTCTGGTGGAGCCAACGCATTGGTTATATTTACTTTCTGAACCTGTGATCCTACATTTGTGATAACCGCGTAGTTCTTGGCAGCCTCCCTAAATTTTTATTTATTGATGGTTAATTAATCAAGCTAACTTTATAATTTAAAAAAAAAAATCCGAACCTCTTGAACGCGAAAATACCAGGCTCATTCTCTGGATCAGTGTAGAACGTTGTAGGGCCGCCGTCACTATCTCCAACAGTTTGATTTAAATTATGATGAAGTTTTATGAGATCTTTGTAGTAATCTTTCTCTGAAAGTAAATGGTTGACGTGAATTAAACAACTAATTAATAAATGAATTAAATGAAGTGATGGATTCTATTCTTCAAAAAACGTACCCACAATCGCACTTTCTTCACCATTATAGAGTACAACCTCTCCACGTAGTAAAAATGAAACCATGGCCAAAACGTTATTTCTTTTAGTCCCAAATTCGGTTTCCGTTTTTGGAGGAAAATTTTGGCGCCGAGGGCTTGATAACTAAAGTATTAATAAATACTTATTTTAAAATAATGGGTGAGAACTGAGGTGTTATTTGATTAAATGCTATGTTTACCCTGCGAAGTACAAAATGTCTGGAGTCGCTGGCACCCCTTAAATCAGTCGCATTGAAATTCTTGGGAAGAGTTGCCCAGTCTGCACTGATAGGAACTAAATTGCCAGATGCATATCGTTCGAAAAGCTCTTCCTTGGGCACGCCATTCAAATCAAGAAGAACTAACGGAGCATCCCGTCCCTCCAATTTCCTACAATATTTAAGAACAAATTTAAATGTAATGATTTTGGACAAAGACAAAACCAAAATATTCCAAACATCGTGTTATTTTTATATATACCAGTCCTTTGAATTGACAATTCCTTGAATTATTTTCAAATTGTCTTTCTGATTTTTCGTACTGTTCTGATTGCCAAGATTGTCCAAATCCTCGGTTAAATATGAAACGTCAGAGAGCAAAAATCCATCAACACCAGTCGAGTACCAATATTCGAGTATTCTCTGAAGAATCGGAAAATAATCAAAATAAATCAATTGCTAGAAAAGTATTCTGTACAATGTAGTTCTTTTAAATTGTAGAAAGTGTGTTTTCAAGTCACTTACGTTGATTTCTTTGACGACGTCCGGGTTTCTAAAGTCAAAGTCGGCTTCATTCTCGTGGAACTGATGGAGATAGTACTTTGTGTTCGGATCATTTGGATCCACGGCAGTCCAGGCGGCACGATCGTAGAGACTTTTCCAATTGTTATTACCGTTGTCGAGCTCAGCTTTGGATCTCAAGACATAATACTCTGGTTTCTCTGTGAACCACTTGTGGGATTTGCTCGAGTGATTTGGAATGAATTGAAGGAGAATCTTCAGCCCTGTATACACAAACAAAATATTAATTCTAATTACAATTCCCTTCATTCATTTATCAAAATCCTAAATTACCTAAGTCGTTGAATTCCTTGACGAGGTCTTTAAATTTGTTAAAATCGAAGTCATATGAAGGATCAATCTTTTCAAAGTCAACAACTTCGGATATTCCATTCCCATTAGTGTCCAAAAATTGTGAAATGATTACAGTTTTAACACCCAAATCCTTCAAGTACTGTGACTTTTGTTTCAGGCCTAAAGAAGAAAAACAGTTTGATTTATTGATTTGACCCAATTTAACAACGCATAAAAATAGTGTACGACAAATGACAATGAATACCAACCGGTTAATTTTCCATCAGGGGAGAAAGATTTTAGGAAGATTTCATAGTACGGTCCATTCTTGGCAACAGTAGATTGTCCAGTCGTAAGAGCCTGATTTGTATTGGCACATTTTGGAGCCAGGACAATAATGATGATTGCTCCCACCAACATTGATAACCAAATGAGCCAGAAGAGTGCGAATAAGATCCAACGAAGTCGCACCTGGAAATACAAGTCAAAATAAATAATTATATCGGCAATACCATGATTTATGAGGTCCAAATGTTTGAGAGACTTTCCAAATTACAAAATGGAGAATTTTTGGTGTACCGTTTTTGGTTGCAAATGTTATGTTATATCCGAATTCTTTGTCATGTCAAAACGACAGACTCGATGTTTTCTTGTTCTTGGAATATAATTACTTATCCGGTCAAAATATTCCATAATCCCGACAAAAAATTGCGGAGTTTAAAATTTTAATGACAAGAAATTGTACCCAGTAGCGAACTGAAGTTTAGATTCTAGTTAAAAATAGGCTAATGCAATTCGGATGAGGTACTCTTGTCTTGTCGGACAGCACATTTCGCAGGATCGTCAGTTTCTCGTCAGCTTTTGATAAATTTTCCATCCGAGTAAACTCATCTCACCGTGTTACAGAACAATTTGACCAATAAATAAATAGATTCGTTTATTTTCTAAATTTCATTGCATACCCAGAATGGATCATTTGCAAACTTCATCAGTTCTTCTTTTCCCAATCCAACGAAATGTGGGACACCGACATTTGCCCCAATTTCAACTTTTGCGTCTCCATTAACGGGGTCACGCCCAGGAGAAGTGAATTGAACCTGAGGTTCACCACCATTCGGATTGAGTGGCATTCCGTCTTCACCAAATCCAACGTCAGAAGTGTCTTCGGGAATAGCTCTAGGAGCTTCACTCTCCAATAATTTTTTCTTTGAAAGCGGTGAGAGCTTCAAGTCGACTGACTGGTCCTTTCCACTCGACATCCTTGGATTCTCCTTAGGCAAGCAGAATTAAAGGAAATCATTAGTTAACGTAGTTATTTTTAGAACGAGCCACATAAAATAAAAGGCTAATGTATGATGCAACGACCCATCGCTCTCTTCCCAGCCAATTGGCAAAGGCAAAGACCAACTTATCATCGTAGTGGTGTGCACGTGCGGCTTGTTCTCGATCTGGTGACATGATTAGAATTCTAAAAACTCTAACCACAAAACCCATTACCCCCTTCCACAACACAATGTAGGGTGGTTCAAAACTATTTCCTGTCCTTTTGTCAGAAAAAAATAATCAATTTGCTTGCAGAACTCAGAGCATGTAAACAATCTCACGCGAGTAGCCAGTAGCACATGTAAAATGAAAAGAATAAATATTAAATCTGGGACAGACAATGCAAGCGGTCCTCTTCTTTTCGGGCCAAAATTCGTGCGACCCCGCCTAACATCTGAACTGGTTTAATAGTAGATGACATTAGATTCCTGATAAGACTTCTCTGCTAAACGTCTATCATACTTTAGTTTCGTCACTTTGCGTTGTATCGAACTGCCAAAAAATTATGAACCACCGAACCACCCTGTGTCCTGTAATATTCCCACTACTAGTAAATTAATTAAAGTGAAATTTTCCAGTAAGACATCCTGATTTGAATTCGTTATGGCTACTAATTAGCAATAGTTCTGTTAATCGCCCTCAATGCTATAGAGATGGAAACGGGCCGACGTGGTTAGGAGCAAGGTCCTATCCAGCCATACTAGTTTTGAGTCACCACCCGCCCCACTGCCCAATCCATGATCCATCCGAAATATTTTTCAGTATTTTCAGCTCGGTCTGATCCGAAACATCTTGGGGATTCGTTACAGCCCGTTAAAAAAAATGTGAAAAAGCACTAATTTCATTTTTTTTCTGTTCTATGTGGTTCGAGTTATGCGTCGGTTAGGTAGGATTTGTGACCCCGGCCCGTACGTAATATTTACCTTTTTCTTTGCCCTTTTTCTCTATGTTATAATATACTGAATACACTGCCGCAGTCCATGCATTGTGGACTTTGACACTACACACCCCGAAAGGAAGACCTGAGTCCGCCATACGACCATTGATTATGATAAAATAAAGTACGTTAAATGTCTGAGAGTTAAGTGGTCGTTAACAAGAAACACTATTAAAGAGGTTTCAAACCTCGTAATAGGTTCGTAGCGTGCCTCTGTACTTGTACTTCATCGAAATTACTTTATTGATTGCATAACTGATCGAACCATAACGTTTTATTATGATTAGAACTTGTCAATCGAACTACTGAGTACTAACGTCTCAAATTAGTACAGAAGGTCTGGAAATTATTAGTCTGTCTGTGGACGAAGGCAGATATGCTTAAAGAGATTTAAGTTAGTTCGCAACAGAACATCCACAGATCTTCATAAAACAGTATCTTTCAGTATTTCTCAAGCGGTCACAAGGTAATATTTCGCGTTTCGCCCAAAACTTGGTACGGGACCCATATACCATATAGCTATATACATTATAGCCAGACTTTAAGTTTCACAAGAGGAAACTGAATTTGATGTGTGAATACTTTAACTGCAAAAAAAAGCTGTCCCTGGGACCACCTCGCTTGAGACGACCGGGACCGCGCTTGCTATACACCATAATTATACCACATTATATCGCATATCGCGACTCAAGCTTCTAAGTAAAACCCATTCCTGTCTACAAACTCGTTCGCCGGTCCCTTGCCAGGAACTATTTATTATAATACTTCAGAAAGAATAAAACCGCGCGTAATAATAATTCAGTTTTTGTCTAATATAATAATAAACTCACCTCAGCTAAGCCTAGAATAGAATATACGACTAGCATGAGCATGGATTACACAACAGCAACAACCCTGGTCACTTATCCGGGGTCAAGTAATTACGCTGGGTTTTGAGTTTCAAGATCATTTTGTTTTCCTGATTCTTTGTCGTTTCAATTTCATTTCAGTTTGAATTCATGAATTTCGTTTTGAGTTTTTCATTTTCGTAATCGTGTCGTTTTCCTTTCATTTGTATTTCGTGGAAAAGTTGAACCTGACCCTTAGGTAAGAAAATTGACATGAAATTGACATGAAACTGAAGTCAATAGCCATTTATGGATTCCTGAAAGTAATTTGACAAAAATATCAGGAAACGAAGTTGAAATGACATTGAACTCGAAATCATGAAATGTCTCCAATAACTCCATGAAATGGTGATGAAATTCTGAAATTGACACAAAGTTGAGCACAAAATCCGGCGTAATTGTTACACAGTAATTGAAAAAAGTTATATACCTACGCAAATAAGCCCGGCTTCTGTATGAAGTCAATCACTGTACGTGTAAACTACGATCGGTTAGTTTCGAAATTATAGGAGTTGATTTTTATGAAACGTTGTCTAAAATTAATAAAATATTATTCCTAATTACAAAATTCACTAGTTTTAATGCGGAAAAAGAACTGCAAACCTACTACAATATATATGTATGCAAATCTCCAAATGAGCTGAATGGTGAATAATAATAGTTAAATGCAACTGAGTTTTACGCTTTCTCCAAGCACTCCAGACTCTTTTCCGGGACATATGGCATGAGAGATGATGCAACATTGAATAATTATTGGTTGAGTGAAATTTTTCCTTACTTGGTTTACACCGTCAATTTAATAATAGCTGATTTTGATGTTTACTTTTGAGGATGAAATGAAGGATTAATTGCTGTAACTCTTTAGAGCGTTATCCTAAAAATACACAAATGAAGTTAAATTAATAAATTATAAATATTGGATTAATCCGGGTGTGGCAGGAATTTATCATAGAAATGGTGAATTAATGTAAGTGCACGTACATGTATGGCCTTCCCTCGTTGCCTTTCTCTGTTCTCTGCAATTCTCCGGTCTCAAGTCTCAATCGATAGCAACACCACAAATTCCACCCACACCAAGAACGGCTAAACTCGCTGAAGCGGATCTTCCAGGGCCAACCAAAAACACATAGGCACGGAGTGCTCGAGATAACGGGTTAGGAATTAGAATGGGATGTGCGCTTCAAGGGTCAAAACATCAACATCAGCAAAAAATTATAAAACATAAAAATCCAACACGCAACTAAAGAAAAAGCATCAGATTATAAAGCCAAATAATATGATTATGAAAGGAAAGCCCAGTGGATCGCGATCGCAGTATATAGCAGTACAGATGGTTGCGCTCTTACAATAATTTCAAGTATACGAATACGATGGCATCAGCTATGATGTAGCTGACGACACCTTTGCTAAACACACATGAAAAAAGTTACAGTGCAAAGAATTCCCTCAAAGCAGAGACAATAGCAGATCAAAATCAAAACCGTCCAAACTTGCATATTTCAACGAACTCACTAGATTTTTTATCACAATAATTCCTGGCAAATTAAAATACTCGTCAGTTATTAAGATAAATAATTAATTAGAGTCCAATTAGTAATTATTCATCTTAATTAATGATTACTTTGCTCTAATTAAGCTCTAATTCAGACCATTATTTTATTATAGGAATAGTTACAAACGAGATTAATGCTGAGCATTTCAATTCGTTTATTCTGATGAGTCAGTTCGCCATTCGTGGTAAACCTCGTAATTTCGATTTCGATATAATTAAATAAAATATGAGACAATAATACATTTTTGGAAGCACGAAGATCTTAAAACTTTGTTACGATTAAAACTGGGATTACAAAAACAACTTCAAAATAAAAATACTGAAGTCCAATAATTTGAACATATCTGCTGAGCACGATGACGTTGTGAGAGTATTATCGTAAGTAATCGAATCAATGCCATCGTATTAGCCAGGTTTCACTACGCAATACTTTTCTGTTTCACCAGTATCCAGAAGTTCTTTCAACAGGTCACGGATACTAATTTTTCTCGATACTACAAGAAAACGATTGTCATCTTTTCCATAACTTCGGCTCTTCAAACCCAAAATACTTGCGGATCTAAAAATTCAAAATGCGATAAAATATCGATTACAGATCAAGACATCCACACGGATATTTTGCCAAAGTACTAACTTGTGAATGACTTCTCTTTCCAAAGAGGAAAATTCAGGAGAAAAAATGACGTCTTGTTTATCAGTGAGAGCAATTTGGGATCTCAGAAAAGATAATACTTTCTCTCGAACAAGTGATTTGCTATTTCCTAATCCGAGTCTTTCGCGTCCGATTGAGTCTGAAACACTATAGAATAATTAGTAAAGAGTGTAATTAATTAATTTTGTAAAATACTTCTAATAATGAATATTTTCAAAATCAGAGTTAAGTAATTACTCAATCGCTTCCTTCATTCCGTCTTCGTTTTTTCCCAATGCACCCCCAGTCCAACCCATAAGGCGAAGTAATTTATTTCCAACATTATTTTGATCAACAGCAGGTGCGAGGGCATTAGACGCTCCTAATTTGCTAGAACGTGAATTCGCGTCGGCATCAAGTTCCTGCTTTCCGATTTCGCCGGTTCCAACTATCGGCTGTCTTATCTATAGCAAAAAGTAATTCGTCTAAACTCTCTGTCTGAATTGGATACCCCATGGATGGATGCGATCCCTGAGGAAAGGCTCTTTTTTAGGAATCGGTCATTTCGCTTTTGCAGAAAATCAAGCAAGAAAGCAGAGGTTCGTAAATCCACAGGTCCTAGGAAAAGATTTTTATTTCTCGGGGACAAATCTGACACTTTTTTCGTTCTCCGGACGCTTGAAAAATTTGACAAAAAACACATAGTACCTGAATAGTGTAACAACTTTTCTTCAGTCTTTCAAGGGCGAGCTCAGCTGAATTACTTCTGGCAGCCTCTTTCGTCAGTCCGGCACCTTCAACGACAAAGGTCCCAATACTAAAGGTGCATCTGTGGGATGGATGGAATTGTGAAGAGATAATTATATTATATAAAACTAATTCTTGATTGAATCGAATTCAAATAAGAAGTTTGGCTTACACGCATCGGTTTTTCTCCGGCGGGTTGAGCTTGAAGGTACAGTGTACGTGCGACATTGAGCAAGAACGATTTAGTACTTGAGCTGCCGTGTCATCACTTGTGTAAAGTTGTTCAACTAAGACCAAATCTCGGATATCCGTTGATTGTTTAATTTTATGAATTTGATTAGATTTAGGACGCGCATTAGCAGGCCCCATCAAAGGTCGTATCCCGGGACCAGGACCAGGATAGTACTTGGGTCTAGCACCAGGACCGGCACTAGTTGCAGCTGGTAAATAAAATCGGGTCGTTGATGAAGAAAATCTAGTGGCAGGCCTGGAAGGTGAAGTAAATCTCGCGGTTGGTGTTGGAAATTGGGTTGTGGTTGAAGTTGACGGTGATACTGATGAACGGTCCAAAATGTTCGAAACTACCGACTTAACACTCCGTTCAAAAATAAGTGCACCAGGCCTGACACCAGTGGCGACCGGTGAGGAATGCTTGGTGGCTGGTGAAGAAAATCTGGCGGTAGGTGAGGAAAATCTCGCGGGTGGTGCCGTTGAGGGGTTTGTGAATGAAGTTGACGGTAACTCCGATGAACGATCCAAAAGTCTCGAGACTACCGACTTAACACTCCGTTCAAAAATAAGTGTACCAGGACGACTCGGTTCTGTCATTGTGAGATTAGGCATTTTTTTGCTTGGTTCTGTCTGATCTGTATCTGTTTCAGTACTTGTGGATTGTCCTGCACTAACAAAATTATACCCTAAAGGCTGCCTATAAGCCTTGGTATCCACTGAAGTTGATTTCTGAATCTTAGACTGTGACTGTGAAACCGTTCCGTCCCCTGCAGTAATTAAAAACAAAAGAGCTCTTTAATTCAACTTGTTTTATTAAATTTCAATTTACATTCGTATTGTGAATTGTGGAATTGCATGCAATAATGTAAAAAAATCAAAGAATTGCTTTATGGAATTAAAATTAGTTTAGATGCCTTTTGATCTGTTCTCGGCGGCTGTGGACGCTTTGACAAAGGTACGTTGAAGACGACTCTTTTGCTTCTGACGATACTCCTCCACTATCCCTTCCGAGAGCTCAGCAACCAATTGCATGGTCTCAGCTGGGTATCTGTGTGTCAATAAAATTAATGTGGTGTGGTTAAATTAAAATCGTGTAATCAAATAAAGAAAAGACAATAAATTTTCTTTCTCAAGAATAAATTCCGGAAGTCTGAAAAAACATGAGCCCGGAAATATTATTTGGCAAGACGACAGGTCAAGCCATAAGTTCTGTGTTGGGTTGGGTGCATTTACAGGCAGTCGACATGTTCCATAACGTCATGACGAAGTTATTCGGAGGGCATGGTTTATTTTTAAGACATAGGAGGGGACGTTTTTTTTTGGTCACCAAAAAATATTTTGGTGATAATTTCCACTTTTGGATCAAAAATGAGAGAATTGGGACTTTTTTTTGCTCATCGAAATTCGGAGGACACATGGCCGCCATTTTGTTATTCGGAGGAAAGGAATGTTTCGACTGCATGGTAAACATATTGGACCCAAGCTATTTACGCAACAATAAAAGATCCGACACTTCAGATCAGCTAACTTTGCTAAATATTCACAACAAATCCTAACTAATTATTCCTTACTTGCAACCCAAAAACTCCACGTTGGCAAATACTTGGGACAAAGACAAAACCCGAATCCGAGGAAATTTTGATTTGTTAGCTTCCATGAATTCCCTTCGGAGCATCCAATGTTCTTCACTTTCATGGGCTGCCCTGTAATCCTCAATATTCCAGTCCTCTCCCATTTCTTCGACTTTGAGCTTCTCGCTAAAGCTACTATCAAAAATTCAAATCCTCAGGAAATAAAATTTCGATCTTAGAGTACAACGAATTTTGAAATTTAGAACAGACAGAGAATTTTCAATTTAGATTTCGGAGAACGAACATAACACGAAGTATTCCCCGGAAACTAATTTTAAAAAGAGAGGGACTCTGGAGTTGGGTCTTGTGACCAAAAATATTATTTGGCGAGGCAAATTGAGACATCCTTTTCAGGCTTTCGACCAACGCCAAACCACTGTCACCATCTTGTAAAATTGAATTTATCGATTCAAAATTACTCTAAAAAAACGCAATTTCACTGATGTCTTTCTAAATTATATAGCATGCATATGTGGTGACGTTTTCCGGATCCTCTGGGATAGAGAGAGAGAGAGAGAGAGAGAGCGTAGAATTGTTTGCTCATATTTTGGCGTAGTTACGAGGAATTATGTTACGGTCAGGTTGGAATTATTGATAAATTCTATGCCAATTTTAAAAACTTAAACCGAAAATTAGTTTTATTTGGATGGTTTACGTTGATAAAATAAATTCTTAGAGTTTATCGATAATTCCAACCTGACCGTAACGTAATTTCTTGTAACTACGCCAAACTGATAAAACAACTATGCGCTTTTATGTGCACTGGGACACCTGTGCATACAATATGAAGTGGTATTAACTGTCGCTTCGTCTGATGCACAGTTAATTACGGTCAATAACTGATTAGAAGCCAACGCCAGTATTTGTTACAGTCACCGACTTTTTACCAATTCTAGATTCGGGTAAATATAGAAAGCGTGGGGAAAAAACCGGCTTCTATTTTAGATTCGGATAAAATTCGAAACCGGGCTCCGTCATTCCGGGACCTCCGGGATCCGTCATTTGGGGTAGTTTGGAATGTTGAAAGAAAATAAATCCAATACTTCTGGTTCTGATAACTTTTTTATTTATTTATTTCGGATAACATCATCCCCATCGTTGAAAAACATCCATGCTTATTCGAATGAGTTAAGTTTTTTAAACATATATATCTAATTAACGGGAAGAATCTGTTTCCGTAAGAATTGGTTTGGAAAAGGGATGGGTTTCCTAAGATATTATCTTAGGGTTTCCAATCCAAACCGAAATAATAAAACACGACCCAAACCTGCCGCCATTTTCCCCTTTCTTTAAGAGTAGATTTCCATCCGAGATATGGTTTTACAATTTCGTAAATTTTACATGTATATACACACAGGATGCTTTAAAATAAATAAAAATGGTTGATTTTACAAAACCCAATGAAAGTTGATGGCACATGGTTTTAAATTACTTGTCAAATTCAAGACTTCACCTTCCTTTCTAGTTGTGATTTGGACTTTTTGTGCGTAACCTCACAAAATATATCGGTTATCGACTCCAATTCCAAGATTACACCCATGCATGTTACACATAATACTAACAACTTCCACAATAGGGGACCGATTTGGAATTTTCATCTAATTGTGTCGATCGTCTCTGACCAAGATATAAAGAAATTTTAATTGCTCCCTTTAATTGTTCTGATACATTTTCATATAAGGTACGACTTGTTTGTCTAAACTAACAATACAGTACAATACTTGTTCGAATATAATTAACAATGTAATTTCAACCTCACTCGAGCATCTTGTGGTCAGAAACAGTATATTTTGATACTGCGCTATAATAAGATATTCTTTTGTTTGACATTTGTCATTAAAGGAGTTGGAACATTACAATTATTAGGACTTGAGTACCTCCCTACGTCTAACAATATTACTAATCTGTCTAACTGCAATAAATTAACATATTGCCGAGTAATGGCATTAATGAATCGTGATAAGTTAAGTGGTATAGTAGTTGTATTTCACATTTTTTAGTATTGGACATAATTCATGCTATTTTTTCAAAATGATAGAGTATGTCCAAGAACTATTGTAGTAACTTTGAATATTATTGAATATATCTGTAATTCAACGAGGTTTGTTTGGACAATACTAACATGCAGAGTTCAACATTATTTCTATCCCTAATGTATTTATTGTTTTCTTCAAAATAATATTTAACGTATTGATTTCACTAGCTAGCTACTAGTCCACGAACGATAATGAACAAAACGGATTTCGAGGTAGTTTCTTGGACTTCCCAACTTTAACGTATTATTTGTCTGACTCTGCCACTTATATTTATTATATTATAAGAGTTAACCGAATCTTACCATAACATACAAACGCTTCCTTAGAAAATCTTCATATCATTACAAAATGTCTTGGATTTTAACTTTCGCTAACATCCATCCGAGTCAATTATATTGTTAGCACCAATAATTTTATATGGAAAAAGAAACGCAGTTGATTTTTATTGAGGTAGTGAATTTCTAGGAGAGTTTTTGTGAGAGATTGGCAAAATTTAATAATTTTGAGGCTTCAGCATACTTGAAGACGTGACTAAGTCAATATCGGCGAATATTTTTCAATCTCCTATATAGGTTTTGGAGTACGTACAGATACAGAACATGATACATTCTCTTGTTAATTATGGACGATAAGATTAACTTGGCAACAATTTCATTTTCCTTATGGAGTAATTAAAAACGCGTATGCATTCTTGTCAATTAAGACATGGGTCTTATTGAAAGTCCGCACATCACATAAAAGTTAACCTTCTGTATCGGTTGGCCGATGATTTTTTTTTTCAAAACTTCTTAGTTCTTATTTGAATTTTTTAAAATATGTAGTAATTAAGTGTAACAGTCGGACGTAGAACGCAGAAGAAGCTATAGCTAGAATGCCCAGAGTAGTTGTACAAAGGCATATTGCATTATTGGAAGGGAATGGGATGATGAGAGACCTTTTAGAACCCTTGGATAATCTGATACGCTTCCAAACTTGACATGACGACATAGAAAATCCAAAGAGAGACTAAAAGAATTGCCGTCGGGTACTTGAACCTCGCTGGACCGCCTAATTCTCCACCACCAAACATTTGAAGTCGTCTCAAGAGCATCGTCATTATAGCAACAACAGCGCAGGCGCAGAAGAGTGTCACAGAGTACGCCAAACTGAAATGAACCAAGTACACCAGTCATTATTTCATGTGATGCACATACATAAGAATAAATATTTTATATTACGTGGAAAATATTTTTACCTTCCGGGGTCCACGTGAAAATATTGGCAATTCGTATAATCATTATCATCTGCTGCACACTTTCCTACAACCTTTTTAATGTACGTATGATAAACAGCTGCGATAGTCCAAGCGATTCCGATACCGAGGAAAACGTTGACTGCGTTACTACCAGTCACATTTCCAACAGATGCATCTGCAAATTCATCTTGAATAGCTGCCACTTTGCTTGCAAAAGTATCTAGTGCAAATAATTATTCAATTATAGAAATCCCTATACTATTTGATTATTTTTAAAACTTCACACAACTTTTCCATGCCATTGTCATGCTTAAGCATTTTTATTTCAAAACTGTGGAGTTGGAGGTTGGAGATTACATTTTCGATTCTTGATGTCAGGTTCGGGTGACAAATGCTAGGAAGCGTGCAGGTGTAAGTCAGCAAACAAAGCGTGAAGAGAGTAAACAAGAGGACATAGTATCAATTATATTATGTCCACTTGTTTATTATTATCTCGTTCAGTTACCAACTATCCGGCCGGATTGTCGGCTCAATAATTGGATCATAATATAAAATTAGAACACACGATTAATACAATTTCTAAACAATTAACGTGTACGTATAAAGTGTCACAAAAACAAGCCAAGCAAATGAGATCAACAAAAACCACAAGCGGTTTGTAGATTTTATGATGGATTGGCTTTACCTGGAACACTTGTACCAAGTGCAACGAATGCGATTGCAGTTATTGAATCCTTTAAACCAATAGTACAACCCAAATGGGATGCAAGGTCTCCAATTACGGCTGTAAGCGCTCCGATTCCCAGAATCGAAACCACAAATGTTACATAGCCGTCGTATATACCTGAGAATCATAGAGCAATTGCGTAAAAACATGGTCATTGTTCTATGTATAATATATTCTGAGTCCTATAATTATTACAGCAGCGTACGCATTTTGATAGGCGCGCCCTCGCACGGAGACACAATTAGGAAGGGAAGTTAGGATACGATATGACATTGGCATGGAAAATGATGTGGAAGGAAGAACTGGAAGGAAGGAGAGGAATTACCTGGAATACTGGTACCCAGGGCAACAAATATGATAGCAGTGACTCCGTCTTTGAGCGTAACACTACAGCCAAAGTGCGCCGCCAAGTCACCGATAATGGCTGTCATGAGTCCGATCCCACCAATAGATACAACAAATGCAATGTATCCTCCGCAAATGCCTGCGTGGAGAGGAATTCAACGTTGACACCAAGAAGACTTCACGTGTAGTTGATTGCGGTATCCGGGAGGATACAGCAATCAATTACAAGTGAAGTTTTCTTGGTTGACACAATTGAACATTACTATATTGAATTTCTCAATGGAAAGGACATGGGATTTTCGGAATTAACTTTTCAAGAAACTTAAAATCTGTCGGGTGAACACACTGAATACTTACGTATTCAGTATGTTCACCTGACAGATTTACGTGTGGCGACGTGCGTGCGTCCGTCATGAACGGCGGGCCGGATAAATGGTCACAAACCATACTCTGCACAATAATAGTTGAATAAAACTTCGAAATTCATAATAGAATTCGAGACAAACCTGTAGGTGGTACAAACGCGAAAATGAGTTTCCAGAATATCGTCAAAAAATGCATGACGTAATCTCCACAAGAAGGTATTCGGCTCTCATCATCACCACCATCGTCATCGTCATCACCTGAAATACCACCATAATAATAGGTTAGATTAGTAACGAATGCGTAGCTCAAGCTTGGTAATAAGACAAAGACTGTGCTGTAATCCATACCTCCATTGACAGTGAGGGCTTCTAGAAATTGTTCCTTCCAAGAATTAGTTCCGACATGTAAAGAAGCATTTGCTCGCTGAAGTAATTTGTCGACTGTGTTCTACATTAAGAATATATTTTAGAAGTTTAAATCACATTCATAGTAGTGAATCCAATCAGTGACAAAGGTGAGTCTTGGTCTTGAGAATCCAATCAAATTCTAACTTACTTTGAACTCTTTGCTTTCTTTGATTCGAATCATCGCACGTGTGTCACTTCCCAATTTAGGCCAACCCTCTAAAGCGATTCTCTCTGCTCGTGTGAAGTCTTTCTTGTCCTTCATGGACTCAGCAAACGCCTTACCTTTTGCATCCAAATCTAAAATAGAATCACAAAAGAAAAAGAATAATACTTCTATCTTATGTACGACGACACAGACACACGGAAATTCAATTACGGACCGTCGAACGGATGCGGCTCAGCAATCTCCACGTAGAACAGAACGTCTTTTTCGTAACTGTCTTCTTCCAGGATTTGAACCTCAATAATTTTTCTAAAAAATTAAAACAAAATTATGCCATAATTCGACAACAATAGAAATTCAGATATCTGATTTGTGTTCTCTCTAAATAATTGATATATTGAGGATGAAATGTGGGACTCACTCTGTCTCATTGTTCTCAAAGATGAGTTCCCCATCGATATGAACATAGTCTTTCCCAGCTTTGGCGGTCCCATCAATGGTCGTGTAAGGCACTCCGACGCGTCCACGAGCTCCACTCCACCTAGTGACTTTGACCGGACAAGTTCCAATGGACTCAACGGTGTCAATATTTTTCTCCCCAATATTAAATATCCCACAATGATCATCATCCAGGATCATGACAGTGGCCAGGAAAGGACTCACAAGTTCAACTTCAGGGGGTTTCGGACTTCGTCCAGCAATTCCATTGGCTTGAATACTTCCTGAGAAGCGTGGATTTGAGAGACGAATGTAAAAATGTTCGTCTTCTTCAAACACATCATCATCCAGGACTTCCAGGGTAATTGTTTTGTGCTTTTCATCCGGATGAAATTTGAGTGTACCCTGCAATGGAATGTAGTCTGCTTCAGCAGAGGCTGTCCCGTCCTCAGTTTTGTAGTCCACGAGGACTGTGAGCCCCAACTCCCCACCATCTCTCGTCACCGTCACTTTGAATTGACCCACATTCTCCATGACTGTGTAGTGACCTGGGTCAAAGCATACCCTTGTAATATGTTCATCCTTCTTATCTTCTTGTAATTGTTCCGCCGTTCCCAGTGCTTCATTGGAAGATTGTTCTGATGCTGCCCGCTCTTGAACTTTTCTCATCAAATTTTGTCCGCCCATTAATTTCCTCGTAGCTTGCATTCGGTAAAAAGCCCGAGACTTTGGCCCTTTGTTCAGTATTTCTTCCCTTGCCATAGCTTCCAATTGATCCGTTTCAGCCGTAGGGTGTCTTTTCCTTAAATCTTTTAAGAGTTGAATGTAATCCCTTCGACTTTGTTCAAATTCCCGAATCTCTTCGCTAATGTCTTCTTCTTCAAAGACTCGAAGACCTGTTTCTGAATTGAGTCGTCCAAGCTCCGTAGCAGACCCAGCCTCACCTTCCACAATGACTCCATGTTTATTCATACGATATCCTTTACTCAAATACTTGTAAATGAGGAGACGACGGTCAGCAATGTAGGCCGTGGCGACGGTCAACGGGAAAAATAAAAATGTGAGGACTCCTTCCCATACTTCCACCGTTCCGACAGAATTTATACTCAGGATAAAAAGAAGCCAAAGATAAGCAAAGACAGACCACGTAGCTGTGACAAAGAATACTCGTAAATGCTTAATCCGACGGATCTCCCCCGGTGGAATCACGTACACACATATAGCAATAATAACAAAGAGATTGAAGGCAGCTGATCCCACGATTGTTCCTGGACCCAAATCTCCAGACTCAAAATGCTTTCCAAAGATTTCAATGATTGAGAGTAAAATTTCAGGAGCAGATGATCCAAGGGCCATGAGTGTTAAATTAGCAACTGTTTCATTCCATACACGAACAACCACGATTTGTGTCTCACCATTCGGTCTTTTCACTTTAATCTCTTTTTCTTTGGAAGTAATGACTTCAATGGACGCCATGAAACGGTCTGATATAATTGAGACTCCGATGAACATGTACAACATTCCCAAGAAATAAGCAAGGCCACGTGCAAATCTGTCACCCAGTCCAAGATTTTCTTGTGGATACCAGACGGGGAATAAGAGACCCGGCTCACATTGTCCCGTCTTATTGTGGTCATCTTCACTCTTAGAGTTGACGGGTGCGGGGAGGAGCAGCTGAATCAAACACACTGTTACGACCGTCAAAGTCCGGCCAACTCCTCCCATTGCACAGGTGAGTCAGAATTTGGTCAAGTCCGTTTTGCACTAGTCAACGCAATGGATCAAGTGGAAAGTACAGGAGGACAAACACGCAAAAAGTCTTGGAACACTGAACAGGGAAAAAAAAGAAAAGAAATATTGGAAAATCATTAGAATAATCGTAACATTTACTTTTGAGCTTTGAGGTCGAGGTCGACACTCACAAGAAAAACGAACTAAAATCAATAACTGGTTAACTTAGCAACGGCGCGGCACATTTCCAAAAAATTCAGAATTGAATACCCGGTGCGGTCGGTATCGCTATTAATAATCCTAAATAAATTTCGTTTCTTATAAAATGAATTCAAAATTTTCGCAAGAAGTCGATTAGAAGAATTGGGACCGAGGCACTGTACTGAGGAACTCGTCGCAACCATCGCATTCACATTTCCATTGCTATAGAATAGTTTAAAGGGAAATAAAAATAAAAAGTGGAGCTAAGATTTGATGGCATGAACTCTGGGCCAAATTGATTCTTTGCCAAGGTACAAACTATGTAAGCTTTTGTATTTTTAGGTACAAAGTCTACATCTAGGGAGCTATTAGTCTGTCGTCTGTGCCTGTACCGCAAGAAAAGATCTTTTCAAGAACGAACGACGAAGAGACACTCAAGAGACAAAGACAACGCGACGAAGGAACTTTTCTCAACCACCACATTCGCATTCTCAGACCACATACAGAGACATAGACATCATATTAATTAGCTAACTTATCTCAGCTGCAAAATCTTCTGACTCACGACATCATCCTCCACTTATATCATTCCTCTATCTCCGGCTTCTCCACCAACCGACCAATCTCATTCAACTCAAGTTGGGAGAATCAAATCATCGGGCAGTACATACCTCCTTTCTGAATTCGGGAATTTTCAACACTAAACTTGTCCACATTTTTAATCAAAACACGTACAGGAGTTAGTTTCACACGAAAGTGACTATTTTACCGTCCACGAACGGGCCGTTGTTGCCGTTCAGCCAGTAACGAAAGAAAATTGAGGATATTGTCCGAACAGATTCTTAACAGCAAGTAAAAATAATTTGCTGACATTCAGTGTGACATCAGGGCAAACTTCTTCAACAAGGACAGTCCTGCATGAATCATCGTGACTGACTACCATATTTTAAATGTGAGAAGAACATTTCGCCCCAATTACACTGGAAACAATTTAGCCTGAAATGAGTCTTGAACCAATTTGTGAAATATTTCAGAGGTCGCGTTTCAGGTGTAATACAAAAGCTGAAACATTTCGAAAGATTGTGGGCTCATTTCAGCGATTGCAGGTCCCTGAAATGAAATAGCGGAAATTTTGAGTCGTTTCAGCCATTTCAAGCAATCTATTACCACTTTCAAGTAAAATGTAGAAATAGAGTCCGAGGGCCTAATTTGTTCTCAGGAAAATGTTGAAATTATCGTAACAAATATTGTTAGGTTTCCATATATAAAGACATATAAAAACATATATAAATTTCCTCAATGAAGAGAAAATAATACAGGGTGACTAATATGTATAGCGCTCTGAGTATCTTAGGAGCCACAATAGGTGGCTCAACTGGAGTCTTCGTTGGAAAGACAGCTCAAATGGGATCTCACACGGCAAGGGAAGCTCACGGCATGCCGGTCTCGCCATTCACTTTTTCACACTATTTGGGATTCCCTGACAGGAAAATAGTTAAAAGTCGCGTGTACAAATGAACTACTTTTATTTTGGTCTATCTTCGAGAATTTGATTAAAAATATCCACAAAAGTGAACACAACACAAAAGACGGGGCGCTAGAATAGCGATTGTTACTTCACACAATCTTTCCTGCTACTACGGGTACCTACCACCGCTTTCGAGGAACGGGTTTTCTAGTGGGTAAATACAAATAGGAAATACCGGCGATTATAGTAATATTCGTAATATTATTGTCAAACGTCAGAAGAAGACATTGTCGGTAATAGAGATACTCATGAACGAACTTCGTAGTTTCAAGTCAGCAACTAAGATTCTTCGAAATATTGGAGATTAAAACGATAAATCCCGAATCCCGTCGAGACAAACGGTAAAGCCCATTAGGGAAGTGCCCGCGAGATTTTCTGCGTCTCCCAATTTACAGTTTCCGGTTGATTCCTATCAGTTGCCATTATGTCTGACCATAGTCGGATACGATTCGTGCTAGATTGTCCTAGTCTCGTACCAGATGGATTAAGGGCTAGAGAGAAACATCATCGTTTATTCAACAACAATTACTGCCATCACAATAATGGTAGCCCGAAGACTCAGTATACGTA
>JAQGCA010000362.1:0-29941 GCA_034698945.1 Protaphorura quadriocellata
TAACACGTTGGGTTTAGTGTAGTCAAGAGAGTGTCTAATCTTTATTTCCTGATCCATTTATACTCCATTGTGTTTACGTAATATTAACTAATATTTCCCATCACATCCTATACATGTACACAACAAGGAAGTTAATTCCTTTCCACGACATTGACATTACATTACGCTAAGCAACTCCATTCCTTACTATTGGTGGTAATTCTCTCTTCGTATATTGTAAACTGCATAGCGAATGATCATCTGTGACGATCTTGAAATATGTCCCATATAAGTATGTTTTCAATTTTTTCACCCCAAAAACGATTGCCAGTAATTCTTGTTCTGTTGTAGTCCATTTAGCTTCGGCTGTATTCAATTTCTTGCTTATAAACGCAACTGGTCTTTTTTTACCGTCATATTTCTGCATTAGACTAACTCCAATTATCGATGCATCCGTATGCAATAAAGGTTCACGTTGTGGATCAAATGTAGCTAGCACTGGTGGCGATAATAATATTTGCTTCATCTTTTCAAAGCATTCCTCCTGCTCATCTTCCCATTTAAAATTATCTTTATCTACAACCAACTGTTGTATTGGGGCTATCTTGTCTGCAAATTTATGTATAAATCGCCTAAAATATGAGCATATTTCTACGAAACTCTGTACATCCTTAACATTTTTTGGTCTGGGTATCTTCTGTACTCCTTCCAATGTTCTGGGATCGGGCTTAACTCCCGCTGCACTAATGATGAACCCCATGGCATCTATTTCTTCATAAAGAAACTTGCATTTGGAAGGTTTTAATTTCAAGTTGTGTGTACGCAACTGTTCAAAGACCTTCCGTAGGTTGTCCACCATGTCAGGTATAGTTTCGGATTTTACCACCGTATTATCAATGAAATTTTCACACACCTGTGGTTTGAGTCCTCTGAGTACAATGTCCATAAGCCTGCAGAAGTGTGCCGGTGCGTTGGACATCCCAAATGGTACCACTTTGAATTGGTAAGTTCCATCTGGTGTCACAAAGCACGTTTTCGGTCTATCTTCCTCCCGAATGGTACATTGCCAGAATCCCTACTTCAAATCTAAGCTTGAAAAATATCTTGATTTTCCTAAGTTGTCCACAACGTCTTCTATCAGTGGAAGCGGGTAGGTTAGACCCTTAACAATCCGGTTAACCGCACGGTAGTCCACACATAGACGTGTACCCATCGAATTTGGTGGGTCACCTTGTTTTTGTAATTGGGCAGGACCACGGAGTACTTGCCTCTTCAATCATATCGTCAGCCAACATTTGTTTAATGTGTTCCCTATCAATGACTTTCTGTTTCTCCGCTAAACGGTAAGGTCGTTGGCGCACTGGTCTGGCGTCCCCAATGTCGACACTAAATGGTAAGGTTTCACACATCTCATTTTCTCCGTCTTCCAAGCAAATACATCACGAAACTCTTTGATCACTTGCAAAACTTTTTGCCTGTCTTGTTGACCTACTTTGGAATTAATGTTCACTTTATGTAAAAAGTCGTCACTTTCTGGTAAGGTCTTGTTCACTTGTGTGTCAATTTTCTCCTGTTGCACCACATCGACCGATTTACCAATTCTCAATACAATATTTCTGTTCAGAATCTTTTCTTCGGTAGTGTTATTTACTCCCAGAATTGATTTGGTTTGGTTACTTATCAACATCGAGTCAATTATTAGACCCTTTTTCAGCAATTTGTGTTTAGGATTGATAATGGCGGTTTCATTGTCCTCTAAACCGTCCATTTTTACATTCACTACTTGAATTGTCATAGGCTAAAGCTTGACTTGTCCACTGACCCTAACTTTGCACCGATTGTTTATAGGTACCCATTGCATGTCAGGTGATATCGCCAGCTCTTGGCTAAAAATTTCAGTCTCACTGGGTTTGACGAAATGCTTGTCATCACACCCTGTAAACTGCACTAGTTTGTCTAGTCTAGAATCTCATTTGTACCGGACGATCAATATTTTCCAAAATGATCGGTGTGTTCTTATTAGTGGGTTTGCTGGTGCAAGTGCGGGGTTCAATCACAGTAGAACCAGAATTTAGTATGGAATTAGTTCACGACTTTTTTCCAGGCAAATTTTACGATCGTGACGGTTTCGTGTACGATGATGATCAGGACGGACTTGTAATGAAAGCACTAAGAAAAGTGATCAAAACAGATCACTTGGGCACCCGTCAATACAATCTTTGTTGTCTCGGGTACATATTAAAATTCCGGCCAGGATTCACCTTCAGCAAATTCCAGTCTGATGCCGCGCAATTGCGATCAGGTTTCAGAAAGGAATATCTGTGGTATTTCCAACGCGGGTACGTTCAACATCACCCAAAATGTAAAGCCGAAAAGGTCTATCCTCTTTGTGTATGCTACCCTTCAGTGTACTCAACTGCTCAACCCGGGAGACCGAATTACGCACCCAATGATATTGTAAATGTAGAAAAGCCGCAGTGTTTGCTGGACATATCGACGGAACGCGATAATTTTATAAATAGTGTTGAGGAGGCCCTTAAGAAAGAATAAACATCGTCCATTAAGTATACATACGAGTACTTCAAGCGGCAACTTCTCCAAGCGGAATGCATGATGCGGAAAACGTACAGCCAGGTGGGACACGCAACAAGAGACTATGATGTAGTGCTCTACTACAGTAATGGGCTTGCGGTTCAGGACTTCCTTGACTACTTGAATAGTAGTCCAGATCGGTTGGACAGAGCATACATACCACTGTTGAGCTTAGAATGGGGAAAACGCGGTGATGCTGCCGATTGGTGTCCTCCTGGAGGGAAGCTTCCGGCAGCAGCTAAAGCTATTTTAGGATGTGAAAGCTGCATCCGCTGCGGCATGGCCCCTGACCCCTGCAACCCTTAATCTTCAGCACAGGTGCACAGGACAGTTGACGACGTCAGTGACATTGTAAGACGCATATAATTGACATTCCATAGTCAGCTCCCTAACTTGGCGAGTACTAAACAATTTAATTAATGTAAACAAAAACTAGTATATAAAATACTTATACTAAATCTAGATCTTTTAAATATAAGATGTTATATAACTCTTGGGGCCATTTATAATTCCTTTCCACGACATTGACATTACATTACACTAAGTAACTCCATTCCTTACTATACCTAACAATGAGAAGTGGTGTCGTGATTGAATAAATAAATAAATAGTTTGTCCAACATATCTATTCACCGCAATGATTTACCAGTTGACCTCTAAATTAGAAATAGTCAACCATTTCCACCGTGTAGGGCAGCCGGTAAACTACTCTGGCACAATCATGGCTACTCACGTGGGAATGTCAGTGCGGTTATTTTCAAGAGAAATTTGAAACATGTACCACTCAGCCCGTTATGCGTGTTGATATCTGGAATGGTATGTCAGTTGGCGCAAATTTCAGGTTTAGGACACCAGTAGAACCTTGTTTCGAATTTTGGAAGTGTGTTTCGACATGTGTGGATGGCATGACTGTCCTCCGCCTCGTGTCACCTCTCACCTTTCCTCTCGCTACTCGCTCCCGCTGTTTCTATGCCCCGAGGTTACTCAATTGGGCAATCAGTTATAGAATAATACTCTAATTACCGGGCACTGATATGTATATCCTTGTCGCATGCCATTGAGTGTGTGATACTGATTCTCAGCCGTGGAAGAATTTAGTTTCTCAGGGCGGTACATACTGTACATATACATACTTACGAAAGCCTACTACATATGACTACTCATTATGGCTGACTGTTTTCAGAGATTTCGTGGATCAGGTGACAGAGGATACAATTCTCTTATTTGCTAGTTTTGCAAGATTCGTACGACAATACTCCTTCGCCATGCTCCGTTAGCCAAAAACGCAAGTCTACTTGCACTACTTTATTTTGGAGCAGATGAAAACGCGCAGATGCAACTACCAATAGAGGGATACCCGTTTGTATTTTACGAATGAAGACTCCAGCGCCGCTGAACAAATATTGGGGTTATTTTTTACCGGTACAGTAAAGCCTGATGTTGCAGTATTACAGACATTCGTTTCACAAACAGTAGTGGACAACTTTACACATTCTGCTCGACGCCGTTGGTTTTGCATAGTTGGGATTTACGTAAACGCAATGGAGTAATTATACATGCCTTAGAGTTCCTCAGTATTCAGCTTCTCGGATCGCATTCGGATCAACCTCCGAGCAACCGGGTTTGCGATGATTTTTTTGTCAGAGGTTTTCGGATTCAGTTCGTATTATCCACTCAACCCTGTCTGAACTTGAATTCTATAAAAAAAACTCCGAGGTTCTCGGAAGGTTTGGACACATTGCCCTGTTCGAATAAAATCTTGTTTGATACGGGTTCTTCAGGTCCATGTTCCTTTGATCAAAGAAATTGAATCCGACTGGCTTGGAGAGATCGAGAAAATAATATTGTACCTGTTGAGATCGGGTTCAAACAGACACATGACCAGTATTCGACGGGTTACTCTCGGTTGATGCTGATCTCCGTGACAAACTTAATCTATTCAGAGGCACGGGCGCTTAAAGTAAAGACGACTTTAAAGTAAAGCATCCGCGCCTCTTAAAAGGTTAACTCGGCCGTTGGAATTATGTAATGATTCGTCACTAGACCTCAGACTTCACCCAGTCCGCCATCCATCTAACGGGAAGAAATAAATTGAATTTGAAAATAATATTCATGAAATTAGGTAAAATATGAACGACATGACTGAGTAAAAGCCCTCTTCTAGAGTTCAAGCCATCTTCTACAGAAACTTGTGGAAACTGCTTCCCATGTCCAATTTAATGCGAGATGTTGTGGTTTACAGACTACAAAACTACGAGGATTCAATTTCCTCTGTCACTATTTATACTATATCAATAAATCATTAGTTAATTCGGAAGTGCATATTAATGAATATTAATGAAGCCTCTAAATGTAAAACTACAAAAGAGTGAATAACACGACTTGATAATACGGAAGCAAAAGGACCCTCCTCGTAACCACCAAGTTTCAGCTCAGTATGACTTCCGGTTGGACACTTAGCCATTTAAACCTAAATAGTTTTTCAGTTAAACCATATACAACCTTCACACAAAAAAAAGTTGAAACACAACCTAAACGCAAATTCTCAATACCCCTCAGAACACAACCATCAGGAAACAATGTCACCTGGATACCGGAAACCGGAATCCGATAGCACTGAACCTGTTCTAAAAAGGTCCGTTCAAGTATTGACAGGAGTAGTCACAACCAGAATGGAGCAATTCGTCTCGATGGGAGACGAAGTGCTAGGTAGTTTGGTGTTTAGAATTTGTGAAGTAAACTCCAAACTGACTGTTCAGGAAGGAGGACTATCAAAAAAATTCGGAAGAATGGTGGACGAATAAAGACCACATAGGTTAATAATATATGCAGAATTGTAATATAGTTTGATTTTATTCTAGACGTACGAGCGGCGGTTTTTATAATTCATGATATTGTATGATTAATAAGTTAAACTGAAGAATCGGAACTCATTTATCCAGTTCCCATGACCAATGACTTTTGCACACCGGATGTTAATAAGAAAATAAAAAAGCTCTTGAAATATCTCCATGCTGGTAAAAGCGAGGGATAGAATGACTGTCAGATAAATCCGGCTATGTGTGTTACCAGAAAAATTGCTCGAAATTATCAATTAAATATACGGTTCAGAAGGTTCTAATTGTTAGAGTAAATAAATATGTAATGTATGTCATGTATGTTATGAGTATGTATGTCAATGCTAATATGTCAATGTAGTGTTTATTATCAACATCCTATTAATTTAGCACATGAGCAAAAAGCCAATGCCTGAATTAGATTAACTATTTACCATGCATGTAATGATAAACCATTTGATATAAAAGGGATCAGATCGATCCAATAAATCAGAACATATCTGACTTTGGATATGAACTCTCCAACCTGATGTCTTGACTACCTTATTCACTACACTGTAGTATTCAGCCTAACTGGTGGAGAATGCGCTGAGGACATTATTACCGAAAAAATCCATCGTGCACAACCAAGCAGCCAAGCCTAAAGAAAAAAGATGACGAAGCCACTAAAACACCACTCAACCCAATCTAAACTTAACAACACTAAAGGCAAACCGCTGAACCAGCCCAACTCACAAAGAAAAATAGATCGATGAATTGAACTAAAGGGTCCCGCATATAAAATTCAAAGCGTCACAACATAGACTTTTGAAATGACAAGAGACACCACTCCGACAACATTATAATTGTACTAGCAAACCCAATGACTCATGGAGAATGACCAAAATCAATGATTTAAAGACTGACAACAGTCATCTGATGAGCAGTTTCAGCCACCTTTGCCGCATTTCGTTCGCTTATCGCGACTCGTGCGTTACGGAGTGGCTGAACTCATCCCCAAACTTTTTTTTATTCCCGATATCAGTTGGTTGAAACTACCTAGCCCGAAACTGGATCTAAAGCTCATGCGAGTAATACAAAATATAGCTAAGTACGAAATCTACAACCCTTGCCGCACTTCGTCGCTTTTCGCGACTCGTGCGCTAAGAAGTTGCTAAAACTACTAATCCCCAAATTGAAAAGAATAGTGATAATTGCGATATGTGATCAGGTTTATGAAGAAACCCAAAAAACTTACGATTTTCGGGCACCGGACGGGTAGAAATTGCTAGTACTATGCAACCGCCGCGACAATATTAAATTTTGTTTGAATTGAACCTGGTCATCCATTTTATATAATTTTTTTATAAATTTGCTCAATTGATGGAGAGCTTTTATTAGTCACCCTGTATCACTATGATCTGAAAGAAAGTAAATAATACAAATTGAATTCCGATCTATGTTCCTGGAGTATTAAGTCAAAACAAGTAATCCACTCTTTATCAAGGGGTCACCAGAGGTGAGCTAAATCGGCTAATATTTTCTTTCATTACATTTATGTTTGATTGGATTACAACGTAATATGAAAGAAATTGGGACACAATCACCGATCCACCGATTCACATTCACAATTCTTAAGAAACAAAAACATGTCTCAGCCTCATGAATCGGCGTTGGTAAGTTTTTCAAAATATAGTAATCAATATTATTTTTTATTGTGATCAAAGACTACCAGAGATTTGCGTTGTCGGCAATTCATTTAGTTGCAAATAGTTGACGAGCAGGGTCATGACGCCTACTATACCATAAATATGTCTACTAAATTGGGGCAACTTAAAAAAAGCTACGCCGAGGCGATTGTAAGCTGTTTATTTGTTTTGTTTACTTACCAGAAAAGTTTACTTGGAAATTATTTTTGAAGAAGTTGAAAAAGTTTACTTGGAATTAATTTTTTGGAAAAAGTTTGCAATTTAAACTTGGAAATTATTTTTGAAGTTGAAAATCTTTACTTGGAACTAATTTTTTGGAAAAAGTTTGCAATATAAACTTGGAAATTATTTTAGAAAAAGTTTGAATAAGTTTGAAAATTTTACTTCGAAACTATTTTTGAAAAAGTTTGAAAATTTTACTTGAAGAATATTTTGAAAAAGTTTGAAAATTTAAACTTAGAAATTACTTTGAAAAAGTTTTAAAAAAATTTTACTTCGAAATTATTTTTGAAAAAGTTTGAAAATTTTATTTGGTAATTATTTTGGAAGAAGCTTGGAAATTTTACGTGGAAATTATTTTTGAAAAAGTTTGAAAATTTTACTTTTTCCTCCATCATGTATGAGTTGGACTTCACAATTCAGGGGTCCAACGCCTATCATTTTCTTTAAGTCCAACTCGGACACTAATTTTAGAGTTTTAGCCACAACTATTTAAGAAATAATATACAGAGTATTAAATGCTCATGTATTGGCGAAGTGCAATATTTTGAATGAGAGGTTACATAAGTGAATGAATCTAGATTGGCTAATGGACCAATGTACTCGCGCATTGTTATAGTCGAAGTCATTCTTATCAAAGGATTCGATGGCGTTCCGATGAAGGCTGGGATGCAATAGATTATTCGAGACTCGACTCCAAGCTGCCCAGTCAAATACTTTCACAAACCAGTTGTGGCCAAAAACATAAACTACATCTGAAATCTGGGTAACATTTTATACGTACGAAATATTTGAATGAGAAAGATAATGTTTATATGACTAAATTGGCTAAATACAATGACAAGGATAGTCACGCAGTGCATGCTTGAATTTGAGGTGATTTAGTTTCTAAACTTAAACGCCCTTAGTAAAAATGTCTGAACTTTGGCGACTGGTTCTTCACTGAATTCGTCAGTTCGAAAAACTGAAAATTAAAAGCTATAAACGAAATGCTAAATAAAAAAAATCGAACTATATCGAATTTGACAAATCATTTTTTGAATAATGATTTAGAACTTTTATACCTAAAACTCTGTACCCGAAATCTGTACACCAAATCTGTACCTGACATCTGTTCTCGATATCTGTGCCCGAAAACCATTCACGGAATCTTAAACCCGGTACCTGAATCCTGTAAGTAAAACTCGGTGTCCGTACATTGAAATCTCTTATACAGGCAGATATTTGTAGCCTGAATTACGATCAAGTGGTAAATAATTTATTTCTGACTAGTTTATTTTAATAATTCAGTAATTTAAATTATTATTTTTGAGATGTTTGATTTCAATCCATTGAATTTAAGAATGCATGCAAGTTATCTAATGCATATGTTGAAAACTATTTCAGAAAAAAAAGGAAGACCATTTTTGACAAATACAATACCAACTGTACCCGAAATCCAGAATTTGGCAACCCATATACCGTGAAACGTATGACTGAAACCCAATACCTGAACACCTGATATCGGAACACCTGAACCCAAAACTTGTCGGAAGTTAGCTTCCAGAATTCTAAAAATAAACTTCCGAAACATTTCGAAAAATAGGACTAATTGGTATGCAAATTATAATTTATTTCTAGATTTTAATTTTCGAATTTGATTATTTTTAATTTTAAGTTTTTTTAATTGGAATATTTTTAATTTCTATTTTTTCCATTTTTTTATTTTAAATTGGACTTCTAATTTTTTAATTTCATTAAGTACCGTATAATTTTGTTAATTATTAATTTTATTAATTATTAATTTTATTTTTGAACAGCTGATTCCAAAACTGCAGAAACCGTTTTGAAGATCGAATTGCGAGTAAACGGCGATCAACTGGATGCTTTAAAGGCGTCCCTTCGGGACGCGTTTAAGCGTCCGCACTTGCGTCAAGAGTGATCCAGCATGTGTACAACAGTAAAGGAAATAAGTGTTAGGTTTTCATGAGAGATGGTTAAGTAAAAGATTAGATAGCAATGCGTAATAGAAATGCTTGTGGGATTAGATCAGAAAAGAGTCCTCCGCGTCAAATATAATTAATAAACAGACAGCGACGAAAGACTCCGAATTCAAAGCAAAACCTGTCTCAACGTAATGTCTTGAAGTTCTTTAATAGGACTCATGTCCACTGTTACAGATTTCTACAGAGTGATGGGCGCTGTGAAGGCCGAATTGACTAATCGTTGTGGCGTATGCCAAGTTCTTTTTAACTCTGGAAAAGTTGGTTTATAGATTGCTTTACTTTTGTGGATAGCACTTGAAAATCCTTGGATGACTGTATATTTTCAATTAATTGTATAATTCAATTCCGTGCATGCTTCATGCAATGTTCGTTTCTAGTTGTTGAATCTTCGTTAATTCATGCAATCATTCAAGTTCAAAGTGCATTTCTTACATAAATGTTATCATTTCGTCTGATATAATGGATAATCGATTCGTAATCTATATACGCAACTTACACGTTTGAAGTGCTTGGACTGTAATATAATCAATGATACCAATGCTTAGCAATATCTTACTTTTATCCTGGACTTCATCGCTATAATATCATAGTCAGTCAGTCTCAAGATTTGAGGCAACTATCCTCGGGTATCAATATCAATGATAGCACTTGTGTATTTCGCATTAATTATCTTACGGATTGACTGAACGAGATGGCAGGCCAGTGCATAGACATTTCGGTCGGCCTGCAATCACGACTGTAGTGTCCTAGCGAGTGAAAGTAATAACATTATTATTATGATAAAGTTTTTAGTTCTTCCTATGTTTAGTAGATGTGTTTAGGATAGAACTAAGCCAGACCACGAGGACGGCGTGTAGAAGTGGGAGGTTTTGGCACGAGTGTGTTCGTGACCAGAGCCGAAGCTAGGATTTTTGCGCCCTTGTGCACATGAATAAAAATCGCCCCTAATAAATATTTATTTCGAACAGAGCTTATATTCGTATTTACATAATCTAATTTATTCTACACTCCATATTGTCCACACCAGGAAAGGTCAACTAATAAGGCGACAGGAGTGTGTCTCCCGGCAGAATGTAAGGGTGTACGCGCGCCGTTTACGGCGGTCCCCGCAGAGCGGAAGATATTAGAGGCCGTTTACGTAGGTTTGTTTTACCTTTCTTCACAACATGTGGAAAAAGGAGTATACTTTAATTAAAATTATACCACGTTTCTTTAATCTTTTTGCGCCCCCATCAGCTCGCGCCCTTGTGCGGATGCCCGCAGTCGCACACTGCTAGCTTCGGCTCTGTTCGTGACTAGGGTCTGAGTTGTGAGCACGTTGTCCGCGGTTTGTGAATATGGAGTATTTAATTGTGATTAAATAAACTTTGCATATATTGTAAACGCTGACCTTTTAATTGGCATACATACACTACAACGACCAATTTTTGGCGCGGTCCGTAGTGTCTTCAAACTTGGATTTCAAATAACTTATCCGTAAACCTGTAACCGTAAAGCCGGAACGGAAATTGAGCCTTAAGAGAATGGATTTACAGTCTTTGTCTGGTGAACATGGCACACAACTAAACACTGCGCTTTCATTTGGCTACAACGTTATATTATATTAGCAGCTGGCCCATTTATTCCGATAGAGGAAATCAAATCTGAAAATAAGAAGAGATTTCCTCGGAGTCGGTACGGAAAGGAAGGTGCCGACTCTGAAAGCAAGATGGGCTACCTTCTACAGTTACAGTAGTGACTACGGGCGGAAGGGGGAACTGGAACACCCGTTCACCATTCATTGTTTGCTCTGAGCGTAGATTACTACGGAATTTTTGGCTTGGATAAAGATTTTATATCTAGCGTCAAAGCCAGAGCGGTAACATGTAAAATAATCTAACATGAACAATCATATCTATATATTCGTATTCCGAATTTAAAAAAAAGGTTGACATTTTTCCGAAGATTTCTATTTTTGTTTTAGAAGGAATCCTCGTACCAAGCATGTTGCGTATGTAGTTATTTTGTTAATCTTATAAGCTTAGAAACTCGGTAACAGTTGTATGTTAATTGACTGAACCGATGTACTGCCATTTGGGAGCATCAATTCAAGTTACAAACTATGTATGCTTTAAATTGTATACGATGCGCGTACAACGTGGTTCTTAACAACCTGCAATCCTACACCCTAACCTCTGGTATGGGCGATAGCACAATGATTTATTGAGATTAACTCAACTAATCACACAATCACATAAGAATAGATGTGAATTCTTCCTCCCACTTTCCTTCCTTCACCTGATTTGGCCTGAATCGACTGATGCCTTGAGTTGATGACGGAACGAAGTTGACGCCAACAGTGTAGTGTAGTCCGTTATCACACTGTTCATCTGCAAACAAATTCAAAATGTTCAGCTAAAACAATAATCTATACTGTAAAACATTTGTGCACAATATGGCGCATCAGCAATTGTCCATAGCCCAGATTTGGCAAATGAAGGAAAACAACGAGATGTAACATTAATGTTAGTTTGACGGACAGACGGACTACGCCAAATTGGCCCGAAGGGGGTAACAACGATTTTGAGCCGCAATGTTATATTACTATATGGACAATAATTTTAATAAATTGCTGCAGGAATTTAATTACAGTTGTCGAAAAATCAGTTCGATGTACGTAAGGATTTCTAATATGAAATTCTAACAAGATTTTCCATAAATTCACACGTTAACTTGTGCGTATAAAGACGAATCCGACGGTCTACTTTTAAAATATTATTTTAGCCAAAAAATAAATTTTATAAACAATAATCATATAATACTAATACATAGGCAATTAATAATAGTATTTATTACTAATTGAATTTTTAAACGAATATCCCGTCGCTCTCCGTGCAACCCCCTCCGTAACAAAAACAATATTTTGGAATCTCGGAAGATGATTCAGAAAGGTATAGCTTACCCTGTGCTAAAATTCCCAACGCTATCAACTCTGTCGTGTTTGAATTGAATGGCTTTGATGAGAGGTACGAGTGAAGAATCATCTCCTTGTTTCTGAATAAATTCTTCAACATTTTTACTCGTCAAGGATTCGCCTAGTTAGCTGAAGTGATGTAGGAGCACCATGGGTCATTCTTTTGACCCTGACCTGACGTCCGAGATTTTGTGCACGTGCAAAAATTAGAATTCCAGAGTCAAATATCAAAATCCATTCTCAGTCCTTGCAAAAAATGAAACGAAATAAGTTTTAAAATATTATGTTCCAAAATTCTTAAAAAATCTGTATTTCCCATTATTATATTACTCTATTATTATCGTGAACCCCATGTAGAGATATGGTGTAACAGTTCCAGAGTTAAGGGTTCGATGACTCTGGTAAACAATGTAATCATAACGAGAACTCCATGATAAGGTTAGGTATAAAATTTCTCTTTACAATTGGGATTCCATGATATGATGAAGTTATAGCTTATTTTAGAAAATTTGGTCAAAAGCCGGAAGAGAACTTAGTTTAAATAAACTCACCTCAAGCACGCATTGTCTCCATTTTTTAAACCTTGTGTGTTCATTTGAATTTGAATTGCATTCGGTCATGAAAGAATGGCCCCGCTTGAAATACTTGTAGTAATCTACGTGAAGTCAACTGGATGAACTCTCCCCGTGTCAACTGTGTTGAACAGAGGGACCTCTGCCTTTGTCATTTGAATTTCGGAAGACTTTTTGAGCCAACAAGTTGACACGCTTGCGTGGCGGACTTCACATGTTAAAAAAATTCAATTAAATCAATAAGAAATCAAAAACAATTTATCTTCTAAAATCTATGAAAAGGTTAGAAATGTTCCTGAGGTGCCCCTGTGAATGTTGAAAAGGCCTGAGGTAAGATTTGGGACAAAATTTATCATTTTTCATTTCACGCCAATCTTGAAAGGTGCCCATCCGTTGCATTACAGAAAATTTTCGAAGATTTTCAGAATATTTTTGTCTGTCAATATTTTGATTGTCCTTAACCTCTGCGATCAATATCTTGAGGGAAGAAATTGATTGGGACCTCTCAACATTGACTCGAAATGAACAATGAAAAATGTGGCAAGCATTTTAGCCCATCATTTTTCAAGTTTATACAGTAGGGTAGACTGGTCTAATTTTGACCGGTGTGCTAATAAAGGCCACTTTCTAATTCGCGAGTGGCGCCTTCAAAATCGGGGACAAAATTATTGTGGCATCTTGCGGGAATGGAAAAGTGAAGTGCGGGAAGACTCATGGTGCGGATGGAGAGAATCATGTATCTACAATTCCAGAATTTACATTCGCACTAATACATAACTTATTTCACCTTAATTAAATTATTTATATATCGGGCGCGTGACCCAAAAATGACCGCCGCCAGATTGCATTACGCCTAAATTCGGTTCGGCGTGTGTCCCAAAAATGACCGCCACCTTCAATACATTACGGCTACCATTGGTTCGGCGCGTGTCCCAATAACGACCACAAATCTCAATATATGATGGTCAAAATTGGGACACTGACTTGCGGTCAAAATGAGCACATGAGAAAAATGGGTGGTCAAATTTGGGTCACGTGGTGGTCATTTTTGGGACACGACATCGTTTTTGAGGGTTTTTCAACTTCTTGTGCATTGTTGACCGTTGCCATTGGAAACTGAAATAAAAAAATTCGGAAATAATTTTATTCCGTTCCCAGACGCCCAGCTATGGATTCAAAGTTCAATCAATGTCAAGTTTAGTTTTCTTGACGCCTGCATAATTCATCCCAGAAAAGTGGTCAAAATTAGCCCACCCTACCCTATATATTGTGAAGTAGTTACATGACTCCATTATAGCGGAATGGATCATTTCTGCCTAGGAGTAGGTTACAATATGGATAAGAATTGGCAAGCTTTACCCGGGATATATCTTGGTTTTCTTTGTTCTTCTCTGCGGATGTGTCCATAAAATGGTCGCAACGGTGCGACTGTTGAATTTCGCTCTGTCCATGTCAAGTCAAATCACGCCAGATCTGTCACCTCATTCCTGTCAAAGCAATAAATTGGGGAAGGTGGTCAACTTTTGTGCGACTCATTCATCCTACGCTTGACTGCATAATCTTGAATATGAATATTATGATACCACTTCAGAGATCATTTTTTAATCAGGTTAAACTTTTGGATTTGAACTGTTGTAAACCAGTGGACCATTTCATAAATATATGCTCGAAGGGTTATCCCACGTACATTCAAACAAAATCTGATCACAACACAAAAAATCTTTTCAAAATAAAAAATAAAACAAATTTTCCAGGAAACTATTGAAGTGCTTAGAATAATGAATTAGACGATGAAAAGCTTCGTAACTTTGAGTTGTATTTTATTGAAATTAATTGATGGGCCAAAATAAATAAAAATAAAAGTTAGTTTTTTATCTTCTGATTCATTACTATCAACATTTCATCAGTTATTTTTTTTTAATTTCGTTGGAATATACGTGCGATATTCCATACTGAAATCTTGAGAACAAAGAACTCTCTGGACTTTTAACTTCTGTGCCTTTACGTGAATTGAGGAAGACGTGGAGGGTTCGATTCCCATGGTCTCACACCAATAAATTTTTATTTTGGTTCCTTAAAATAAGCTTCTGTTCACGCAAGTTCATTCTTACACTTATTGTTAGAGGTTCCTTCAATAGGTCGAAAGGACGAAAACCACTCTCTACGGAGGAAAAGACGTCAAGAGATCAATATCCGAACCGGAAATGAAACCAGCCGAGTTGTTGACAAGGATCAAAGTCTTGTGTGCCAACCACCAGTGCTCTTCCCCACTTCTAGGTAAAACATTCCAAAATCAACCAAGTACTTAAATTATATTTAATATATAGTAATTAATGAAGAATGGGCAGACTTGGCATCACAATTAGTAAAATTATTCAGATGTGTGAAATTTAAGTTATCGCGAAACAGTTAAAATTAATACTCATTTCAAAATTTGTAAAATTAATCCAAAAAATAGCGCGTCGATTGAATTTCATCTCCAAAGCGGTTGAATTGTTAAGTTGATGCAAAAGACAGTTAAATGTATAATGACACGTGGTTTCTGTGCTTTACTCCCTTAATGGACTGGCGTCATTCATAGGAACAGGGGTGATAGTGATGAGTGGGTTTTATCTAATAGGAAGCAATAATTGAATGTCTCATGAATTGTGAAGAATGAGCATGAAATGCGAGAACGCCAACCTCTGACCCTGACCCTCTACCTCCGTCCAAGGATGGGAACAAACAAACTCATAAGAAAGACCTTACCTGTTTAGGAACCAAGCCAAGTTATTTTAGCGGTTTGTAATTTTAATAGAACAGTGTCTCGTTGTAGTTGCTTTAAAATCTAAACACTTTCCTGGCTCTGTAGTGTGTCGTGTTCCAATTTTGGTATGCATTATACATTCATTGGTCCAAAATTAAAACCGATTGTCTCAGGCAAGAAATGAATTGCAGAATATATTCTGAGTGTCGTTCCGACTAACCGACTACATTTGTGTGAATGGCACATGGCGTCATGGCCAACTACTAAGAAATGTATTCCAAAAATATATTCAGAAATATCAATTTCCAGATATCTGAATTTTTACCTGAATTATTTGGTGCAAACGCAACCTAATATATGTGAAAGCAATTATCTATTCCAATTCTTATTAATATAAATCTTTCACCAACTTATGTTATTGACTGCGTACTAAATTATTTCGAAAGTGGGCTCCTCGTCAAAATGGTACTCCTGAATAATGATGGGTGTGTGCCTATAGTTGGAGTCAATTTGGGCACCCCCTTAAGTAAAACAACACGTGACCATGAAAGTGCGCCCACAAAGGGTGGAACTCCTTGCACACAAAAGTGGGGCAAATTAGTGTACGTTAGATTTGAATGTCATGTACATTTAAAAGTAGTTTCAGGAATATAGAAGAAATGTGCGGAAGAAGCGCCCGAAAACTTGAAAACGAATAAAGTGTTTCGTTCAAAAACAAAACCATGTCATCCGTACAGAATTATTCAACATTTAGAAACGTCCATGGTTTCAACGGCCTTAAACATTTAGTTTCGAGAATATTCTCGAAATTTTGGACTCGAAGTCACAAAACTTCAGAATGGTTTTTAATTTGGAGAAATCAGAATTCAAATATTTTTGTCCTGTCCTTTGCGTAACATGGTAGCGAAATTTAATAATTGCTTTGATTATGGACGTAGCAGAAGAATTATTTTTGAATTCTACTTACATTTTGCAGTGACGGAGTTCTCTGTTCCAAGAATTAAAACCATCCCGAGAATTAAGCTCATCACTGGGAATGTCATTTGTTCCAGAAATTAGTGTCTTGTTTTGATTCACTTTTCGGTAGTGAATGTAAGTGATAATTGGTTGTTTGTCTCCCAGTCCCGACCTATGACCAGTCAGGACCGGGAGTTCCGGAACACTGACTCAACTCAACAAACGAACTGTTCCAACTGAACTTGTCTCTAGGATTGAGTACAGGGTGTTCCAGAGCTGAATGTCACATTCAATGATTCAACATAAATCATGGCCGTCTACTGAAATTGACATTTATTTTGATTTAAACAGGCCGAATGGAATGGAACGGGGCGTAGTCTGAAGTGTTGTGGGCAAGCGAGGAACCTCTGTGGTGACCCTAGCGGCCCACTCTGCCATTGCCTTGATTGATACACCCTGTAGGGTGGAGTTGGTCTGAAAAGGTTTATTACAACACGTTTTGAGTTGGACTCTAGAGTAAAGAAAAGTAGGAGTAAGGATTTTTCGTCAAAGGATGTAAATATGAGACTCAGCGCATTTGATCAAAGGAAGTGACCTTTGCTTCTTGTCTAATGTGGGCTTAGAAAATGAATTTTTGGCCGCCACATTTGGCATGAGGGAGTGGTTATGATTTGGATTTCCGGACAATCCTGCTGGGAATAAAGTTAGTGGGCTGTAATAATTATTTGTGGGTCACCCTGTAAACTGTCAGGATTCCTTTTTTTAGCGAGAGGGTTGCGAATTTTACAGTTGCACCACCCGCACCCAATGTCAGCGGAGTAGGTCTCTTTGACCAAGTGCCAATAACACTCTTTATTATATTATGTACATATATTTATTCGAAGCTTACGAGAAATTGACTTGGTCAGGAATAAAAAATGAACATAAATAAACGTAATCTAAACTAATGTATCATTTTCTCTGTGTGTGTACTCTATTTCAAAATACGGTCAATGGAATCGTAGAGTCAATGAACTGGTAGATTTTGGAACCTTTCTATCTCATTATAGTTACAGAGTTACAGTTTTGATCTTTCACCTTACCTTGTAATACATTCATTCAATTCCTGAGACTTGGACAAAGTCCACAACCTCATTCATATCATTCCACAACTTATCAACAGTTTTCTTCAAACACTGCAAATCTACCATACTCTTTTGCAATTTCGTCAATTTTCTTATCCAAAAGAGACTGGCCAGTTCTTATGGACCGCTGCTGGGTCCCATTTTCCAATTTTCAGGCTATGTTTTTATCTTCGTTAATTGGAGTACAAAAATCAAACTTGCATTTTTAAAAACTAGATACGCTGAATTTTATGCCCAAGAAAGAAATTCTAAAGTTCATATTTTTATGTATTTTGGCAAATCAATTCATTTCAATTAAATATTATAAATCAAACTATTCATCTCACGTCAAAAATACATGCAAATATGTGAAGTCATGAACCAAATGTTCTTCATCGTTTAACTTATTATTTTCAATATTTCAACGGTTTTCTGAATTTTCTTTAAAGCAACTTGTTTATTTTTATTTAAAATGTCATAAGGCTGTGAAAAAAAACTCCAAAACATTTGGAGTTGGTAAACTGATTGAAATGGAACATCTTGACCTGGATGTCTCTGTTTGGACCAGTCATTGTTGATTGGTTTCAACTAGTCACACTTTCTCAAAATACTCTGACTTCCCTCCACGTGATCTTTTTTACCTCCGATATTTACAACTTGGACAATAGGAAAATATATATTTATTTAACTGTTGCATTTTCAGCTCAGGTGATAAGGCACCGCCAAGCTGAAAGGAAATTAGTATTTTGAATGCGTGAATCTCTGTATATTTTACACACATGACAATAATTCCATTCTTAATTTCCTATTTATTTTTAAAAATGTCTAATAAAATATATTTGGTGTAGAATGAAGTGAAGAAGGAACTCAACATTTTGATGCAATTCTGACAACGTAAACCGTTCTTTATAAATCCACCTTAAATTAGTTAGTTTCTTTTATTATTATCAAAAAATTCAGTTTGAACTCTTGTCAACATTCGGACTCGGACATTTCAGCCGTTTCTTGAGAATTAGATTCCCTCGAACTAAGAATGTTCAATGTTTCATGTATTTTTCTCTTTAATAGTATTATGGTATAATAATTTGTAATTCAATGAATCCTGTGTACTTTTACAGCACTACAAATTACTCTTACTTAGCTCTCATTTCTAAAGCAATTTCTATATGACAAATGAATGTGAAATTTTACACAGCTAAAAAATAGTATTTTAAACCTGCGAAATTCTACATTTATTTGTAATAAGTGATCCGACTTTTCCAATTTTTTAAAGAAAATGCTGCACTTGTCATTAATATTTTTATTCTACACTTACAAACAGTTCTGAAATGTATCTCCATTGACAAAATGGTTGTATTTTTTGACATTTCTGACAAATGACCAGAACATAAGATGGGCTTGAGAGTGTTGACAAAATGAGTACCTATTTGAAAGTAGGGGGTGTGTTTAAGAGAACCTATGAATATGAGTCATTAAGATTTGAAAGAACTCAAGTGCTGGCATATTTGCCCATTTTTTAGAAATAAATATTTTGGTGAGGAAAATGTCTGATTAAATACGTTCCTCGAAGGCATGAAATTAACACGTGCATGGAAATTGTTTGTGGGGCGACTGAGAGTCTCTGTTTGTCAATTTATTTTATGATCCCGAAATAAGTGAAGAAAAGGAACAAAATACGACAGATTGGAGAGGATTGTTTTTGGGTTGGATTAGTCACCATTCCTGGGTCGAACCTTGAATTTATACAACGGTCGGTGTCTGGAGAGCCACAACTCACTGATCATGTGTACAAGGCGGCCCATAAAAAGTGGTTCGAATTTAATTTAAACGGTTCGTTCTTCTATTCCATAAGAGTGGCTATTCTCACATATTGGACTTATTGTTAGGCACTGGAAAAGAAGGGCTCTCAATTTCTACGAGCAAGATGAAGGAGATACGAAGGACATTCCAACAAATCGTACAGTTGTGAGCCAAACATACAATTGTAAATATATTTTTTTATTCCACATGATATATTGCCGCAATTATTCTTTATTAATGAAGATCTAAAATCATTTCACAAAATTTTCATATTTGGATACTTTTACAAGTATAATGTTATCAACTAAATCAATTGTTTTAAATATCACACATTAAACTATACTCTGAACACCGCAAGGTCTAAAGTGATGGAAAAAGTTATGTCGTCATTCTAAGAAAACACACTTGAAATGAACTTAACAGTTTCCAAGATCACACGGTACGTTCTAAGAAATATACAATACACAAATGGATGCGGATGCGATTACGACTTATAGTTACAAGATTTACAAATTTTGTTTTGCAAAATCACGTAGTGGAAACTAAATTTTGTACAATATAGAGTCCCGTCGTCGGTGAGACTTATGACAGTGCGATACAAAGGTTCACACTACTTTGAGATTTGGCGGGGGTGTTCCATAACATATTATGGTTCGGTTCAAGCTGAAAAATGTTTTAATTCGTGTAATTTTAACGTTTATCTTTGTTACAACGCCCGGTACAATATCTTGAAAAAATCAGGTACGCGAAGTTACAAAGCAAGCAAAGCTTTTAAATCCCACTGTATTACGACCAAGTCTTCAGTAAGTTCTGCAATTTTAATACGATAACCCCGTTGGATTATTAGCTCGACCGAGATACCAATTATGATCCACACTGTAAACTACATAATATCAACCAGAATAATATCGCCTTAGCTGGCCGACCAGAAATTATATGTTGAATGGTACTCTTTTTGTTTAGAGTATTCAGACTTTTGGAAGAAGTTGAATAGTCAGGACTCCCAAGATATGTCTTAGCCGTACGCACTGCACCTTTGCTTTGTAAACAGATGCAAGCCTTCCGCATATACTGATACCACGAAGTTGTAACATGTTAGACTTAATTTATTTTATTAGATTGCGATTAGAATTAGGCGTTGCCTTATTCTAGTAAGTTACTGAGAAGTAATAAAGTGACAAATGTTTCTACGTATTTTTCAGATGGTAAAAACAAGTGTTCAAGAACTGTCTAATACGACAATACACTACCGTTGCAGTTGCGATTAGCCCTGTTGAAACGAAGCCAGGTCGACCCACTCGAAGCAATTACAATCCCTGTAGCCAACACTGATGTCTAAAAAACAGTGGGCAGTAGTATACGGTATGCATGTTTTCGGAAAAAGTAGAATAATTAGGATTCCTCCGATATGTTAGTGCTAATCAGTCATACTGCAGACTTTGCTGACCTATTTGCCGATTGGGCATTCTGTTTCACAAGATCTGGTTCTCATAGATTGTGGAGAGCAATTATGGAACATTAGTGCGTCATTTTGAGTCAACATGAAATGGAGAAGGGTGGGTTATTCCGAAACATGCGTTTTAACTTCAAAGTGCGATACCGTCTGAAATAATGGTTGGTAGTTTTATTGCAATTAACCAATTCCGGGTTTCATCAGCACAGAGTGGTGACAGAGATTCTGTCTGAATTCACTAAGAGTACATGCATCTACTTCGATGTCACTTTAGTGTGTGCTTTTGGATTGGTTATTTATTCGGGAATTCACCACTAATCCGTTCATAAATTTAAGGTCAAAATGTAGACCTGATTGTGGAATCAGGCTTGTTACATCAATTTCTGAACAAATTACTTAGAGATCAAGGCTAGCACATACTGAGTTCTAACATAATATTTTATTTTATTAGAATGACATTTATCGATTGCCTCAATTAGAATAAGGCAGACCATATAGTGCTAAGTGACTAATCTACGCGCGACATTCGTAGATGGATCCAAAACAATTAATGGATTGTGCCAGTGTATCGGACCGTCCGTCTGCACATTGAAGTACTGTAATTTTAGCATCTAGAATCGTATACGTAATGTAATATTAGAAATTTAAATGTCATTATAAGTGGTGTTAGATAATATAAGTTAATTTCAATATGCCCAATCCAGCTTGAAACCGCTACCATCGCCGGTTGTATTAACGTTAATACTAGGGAGATCTTAGGATCACGTGCTCAGAACTATATCGTATCATCATTTGTAGTATTTTTATTCATTCTGTGAATAAGCTATGCTATTTTGAAGTAACAAGACGACAACCTTCCGTTCCCGCCACTTTCATTCCAAAAACTAGTCACGGGGGGCTGTAAGACATTTACGCCTCAAAGTATTTAGTAATGAGTATGCTATATCGGTGAAACCCTGACGCAGCCAATAAATACCTTTATTGCTACTACTTCTACACCTACTTTTAAACCTTTTGTCGGATGACGTTGGTCCTCGGGATTCCTGGTTCTGGAGTTTGGAACTATACCATATATGATATGGCTACTCATGACTAAAGGTACAATAGTTAATTAATTATTAAATTAAAAATCAATTCAATTCTATTATTATTAAATGTGTTTGAATCTAATCGATCAATTGGCAACCAAATATGTCAAATATTATATTGATAAACGTATGTGTTATATGCGTAAAATCGTAAGAGCTTAAATGTTTATTACTTTCACAATTGACTTCCAACCTCTTGTCGGATGTGGTTGGTCCTCTTGATTATTGGTGCTGAAATATAAAACTATGCAGTGTATGACATGGCTACTCATGACAACAGGCGCTAAAGTTAAATATTCAATTAAAAATTAATTACATTATATTATTATTATTTATTAACCGTCCTTAAATCTAATCGCCCGAAGCGCCACCGAGTATGTTAACCATTATATTCAGAAATGAGCATGGTCTATGCGTAAAATCGTGAAAGAGTTAAGAAATAATTACTAATCCTGCCACACCTAGATTCAGTCTCTTGACGGATATGGTTTGTCCTCAGGATTATTGGTGCTGGAATATGGAACTATGCCCTGTATGACATGGCGACCCATGACTACAATAAGTACAATAGTTAATTAATCATTAAATTAAAAAAACAATTCAATGTATTATTATTAAACGTGTTTAAATCTAATAGACGGAAGGGCCACCATTTATTTTAACATATATATTGAGAAATGAATATGGTCTATGGGAGACATCCTGAAAGAGCTAATAAATTATTACTATTCCTAACTACTTGGTCCCAATGGTAACACTGGCGGAAACCGAGACATCTGGCCCCAGTAAAGGAATTAGGGGTTAGAGATTCTGTTTGAAATAACATTTTGAAAAGACGAAAATATAGGCTATTTCTGTTCTAGGAGAACTGGTCTAAGTCACCTCGTCTACTTGAATATTTAAGATAAAACTTTTAAAACACTTAAAAACATTAAAAATGCTCTAATGGGCAGCAGTTCGTGACACTATGAAGAACGGCAACGCAGTGGAGATCGGAATGCTGGATAAACCTAAACCGATCGCTAAGTACACAGATGCTACATCAAGGGACTATACCTGCGATTATCCAATTGTAATTGGATCATGTCAATATCCAACAGTAGCGGAAATAAAATATAAATTTTATGCGTATTAATTCCCCATGAATTCTGAGACACGGCGCAAAAGACAATGACGAGTCGGAAGCCTAGCCGAATTGCCAGAAGTCCAACCGACAGCTGCCTTAATTAACTGTATTTGCGAGAGTCTAGGGTGTGTACCTGCTACTTCTGACTGATATTAGTAGATCGACGCATTATCTTTTCCAGATTCTATATTCTAAATCAGAATTATCCCAACCCTCAACTAGAATCCAGGTCACGAGATCGAGAGTCGAGATGTCTATTTTAAATAGAGTTCCGGGTTTCTAATTGGTCATTTACGCTATTTCACTTCACTTTTCACTATTGCCATTCAAAGTCACGTCTACTAACTTACTAAAGTACCATTTAATAAATGAATGCTGATTTGGGCAGTTGTATCTAACTGAGATATGCGAAAGTACTCTAAAATATTCCGCCACATGTTGACACATACAAAGAAAGCGGAGAGAAACACTTTCTAATTACTTGCTCTGAAATGTGGAACCCCTTACCGTCAGAGGCAAAACTAGCATCAACGCTTGATGTATTTGATAAGTATATTATCGATCAACCATGATGCACTAGCATTCAATCAGACTGTAAAAATTCGTTGCTGGGAAAAAATGTACATATATAAAACAATTCGTTGGTTTAGGCGATTTAGCTCGGATGGCGAAACCACTGGACGTGAGTTTACGTGTACAGTAATTGGACACGTCTTATAATGTGGACGCTTGTCTACTTGATTCCGATCGAAAGCGGCTATTTATTCCGCCATTTTACAGTCTCAATTCATTTGTTTCGCGTCATTGGATGTTTCAAAGTCGTCAGTTTCGCTTGACGAAGATTACAGGAACCATAAACATTGGAAGAAATAATTACAATGGAAAATAAAACTGTTCTAGAAATTACGGAAATTGGTTTTTATAATTTGACATGTGCATTCCTTCTGCTAAATTTTGTATTAGTTGATATTCTTATTTTATACTGTCTGCAGATTTTTGGAAGAAGGCGAATAATTAGGATTTCCAAAATAGGTTAGTCCTAACCGTATACACTGCATCTTAGTAAGGAGATCAAGACTTCCGCGCATACTGATAACACAAAGTTCTAACACGTTAGATTTAATTTATTGTATTATATTGCAATTAGAATTAAACGATACCTTATTTTACTAAGTGACTAATTATGCTACGTATTTTTCTGACGGTAACAGCAAGTGTTCAAGAACCGACTAGTACGACAAGACACTACCGTTGCGGTTGCGATTGCCCTAGACACGAAATCAGGTTGACCCACTCGAAGCAATTACAATCCCTGTAATCAATACTCCAACTAAACAGTGTACAAGCAGTGGGCAGCAGTAATTGCAAGTAATAAGTACTCCTGTCAGGAACAATATATTTATGCAAGAATGTATTTCCCGAGTTCAGCACTTGTTGACAGTCCCACCTATCGAGTGGTATTCTTGTCCCCTCGTCATCTACCACGGCTATATAATATGATAATTCTAAGTCGCATATTTAGATGCTGACTCTCAGGTCGATATCGAATTTCCGCCAAGCTACGAAGAAATCGAATGCCCGCTATCGTGAGACCTTGCGAATAGTGTCCCAGCATCTCCAACTTAGTTCAGTCGAATTGAATGGCGCAGTTTGTAGAAATAGTCCAAACCATCACCCTGGGTCTACAAATATTAAAATGTGTAGGTGGGAGGTTTACCCACTCATACACTAGTATTATAAATGTGCATTACGTAATTGGTAGTAATTCTAATTCTACTGCTACAAGTTATATTGTTTGCAGATACCTATCTGCATTCGTCGTTCTAACCGACATAGTAGGCCTAACTAAAGGAATGATGAGGTCCTGACTCATCACAGACTCGCAGAGAAACAGCAGAACGTGGCGGCCTCCCACATGGAACAAGCAAAAATATCTTCCAGCAAGGGCCTTCAGTCCACGGCAAATCTACACGAAGTGAAATGTGCTGAAGCAAGGGAGAGGGCTGACTATTTTGAACTAAAGGATGTACAGATCGCTACCGCCAACGAAGCCGGAAAATACGCGGAAAGGAACGAACAGGTCAATCAACCAAAATTATGCCCGCATTCTGTTCTTAGAGGTCATTTATCGTCAGGAGTACGTCTTGCTAGGCTTAGTAATTCAGAAATTTTACTTTTTTCTTTATTTATTCCCACGGCTTCCCACAAATGTGTCCTTACTTATTTTCTTAATATTAGTAGGCGAACCAATAACAATCTGATCCAATTTAAGTTCCAGTAAGCTCATCTAGAGGTGCAATACTTTACTTGTAGTGACAATATACATATATATATAGATAGATACTAACCTAGCATTTGTTTGAAGGACAATGTCTATCCTCAATATTCTTATTTCTCATCATTATTTTCATCAGTGAAATGTTTCTCATACTCCCAAATTCGGAGAAGTCTGAAGTACTGCCCGAATCAGGAAGGAGTTTAACGGAGCTAACCAAGCCAACCGGGAATAGGGTTATTCTTAGAATTTGTTATGTTGCTGCGATATTTGTTGGCCGTTACTCTAATGGTAGGTTCATTTTCGTGTCGTTTGATCGGGTGGAGTTAATAGCACTTTTGAATTCTTGACAGATATCCGAGTTTTAAGGAATTACAGTTCCCCGCGGTTCACAGAGATACCATCACAGCACCTAAGAGTTTGAGTTTCTGCTTGAAATAACGTTCTTGGTCCACGTAATATACATCTATTGGACATATCCTTAAACGGGAACTTATCTGCGTACCAGTTTCTGCTAAAACGGCATGGAAGCTTTTATGCATGCAAGTGAATGCAATGCTATTACAAGGGGTTGTCTTATTTAGCCAAGTACAACGTGGTTCATAATTACGCTTGGCAAATCCTGCCGAGGTTCAGCTTTTATACATTCTTATCTTATCTTAGTTTACGAATCTTAGTAGAATCTGGTCCAGTGTCGGCTGCTCTGGTGATGTACTTCCGCAAAGAAAAATAATTATTTGCTGATTAGAAAGTAAAAAAATACATGTTGTGAAACTGTTTGCTCTTCAGTTAAATTCTTCAATAAATTAAAATTTGCTTACCTAAATATAGCAGTAGCTTTCATTTCTGCCCTCCGCAACTATGTAGTTCCTTTAGTTATGGGTCTAGAAGTCTGACCGCTCTAATTCAAATGGTCAATCCTGTGAGATAAATTTCCGTCAAATTCAAAGTACAAACATCGGAGGCTACATTTATGGACCGCCTTGTGTGTAGAGTAACATTACTTCCATATTTAGTCCGAACACGACTAACAAAGAATAACAAAAACAAGGATGTGGTAAATATTGCCAACTGTAATGAATAACAGCGACGAATATGTAACAGGAAATGAGTAATATTTTCACCTAGATCTTTATTGTTGACATAATGACGTGTTCGTATGAAATGTGCAATTATTCATTGGAAAAGAATTATCTATAAAATGCCACATGTATTAATAATCTGCGACCTTACCGATTTTGGGTCCAAACCAGATCTTTGATTTTTTTAAGGGGTTGCGTGATATAGAAATTGGGCTCTCAGGTGCAGAGAGCGGAGGACTGGAAGCCATTCGTTCGATTTGGTTTCAAAATCTATTATGTAATGAAAGTTCAAACCATTTGGATTAACTTCAAGTTCTATCATCCACTACCTGAACAGAATATTACTATCCGAATTAAGAAAAATAGGCACCTTAGAATTGGGCGGCGAGCTGATCAAGTTCAGGAAAATAGTCCAGAAGTTTTCAAATACTATTACTGTGTCCTTAGGATGATCCTAAACTGTTGTAGCTTTTCAATGTATTATTTCTGGAGGAATGAATGAGTTGAATTCAAATTTGGAGAATAATTATCTATACTATCCTTCAGATATTATTATTTTGTGACCTTACGCGGGTTTTGAGTCCAATGCGGAGCCAAGATTTTACTACGAGGAGAGTCGAGATTGTGATGGGATGGAGTGTTCAGACCCGAAATGACTGCGAGTAAGCCGTTCGATTTTTTGGTTTCAAAATCTAATTAGGGAAAGACGTATTATTTTCTAACAAGGGAACACCCTGAGTTGACACTCCGGCCTAAGCCCGCCGTTTTCACACTATTCGGGATCCCCTGATAAAAGTCATCTGCACAAATTATGTACTTTCTTGACCTGTCTTCAAACTTTAAAAAAAATTCCTGAGGTCCCCGTTTTGAGAATTGAAGAATCGTGAGTTAAATAACGAGCTGTCTCCGGCGGTTTTCATTTCGTGTCAATTTTGATAGGTGCCCATCAATTGCATAAGTTTTTTTTCTCAAAGTGTTCACATCATGGAAATATTTAAGAATGTAAGAGTTTTGAGAAAAAAATTATTTTAATTTTTTTGGAAAGAAATTGTAATGCATTTAATGGGCACCTCTCAACATATTGACACGAAATGAAAATGGCCGGAAACAGCACGTGACTTAACCCCAATTTTTAAATTTTCAAAGTTGGGCCTCATGAACTGTTTTGACCAAATTTTCGAAGATAGGCAGCAAACATAGTACATCATTTGTGCAAAAAAATTTTAACATTTATCATGTCAGGGGGGTCCCAATTGGTGAGAAATATGTATGTCGGGTCTAGGTTGAAGTGTCACCTTGGGTGGTTCCCTTATAAGTCCTCTACACTACTGCCGGAATGGAACAGAATATAACGTTCCGAAATAGAAAAAAAGGGATTACCTTAGACTGGACGTCCATATCAAGTTATTGTCGCATTGTTACGTTTTCGGAACTGGATCCACGCACGATAGTTGTTTTTTTTATTTCTTTCGATTAAACTTATCACACAGTTTCACCATATGGTTCACTAATGACAAACTTTCTGCAAGCCCCGACCACTGACCGGTCGGGGCTTGCTGTTTTTGATGACCGGTCGAAAGTGGCTCGACTCAACAATCGAGCCTTCCAAACGGACCAGGTCATCACTTCCTTGTCCTGAGTACAGGGCGTGCCAGAAAGTATCATCATCAAACAAGTAACACATTGTGAGTGAGTCTGAAAGAACCATTAAGTCGCGTACAGCTGTTTAAGCTCTGCCCCTTTGTTCCACCATGCATATTCGTATACCAGTACATATGCCCTAGGCTTACTTCATCCTACTCAAGTGTAGTACATCGTCATTCTTATTTTTAACGAAAGACTATCGAATCACCCTGTACAAAGTTAAGACTGAAATGTGTGTTCATGACTGCTGAGTAAACCTGGCAAGAACTCTCCATCCCATTCGAAGTTAGACAAAATCAGGCAACATGCAGTCGGACTTTCGAAAATAAAATGGCAGGAAAACCGAACGGCCTGGATTTTGCCGTAAATACATACTGGGCGGTGTTGTTTTCATACTGTTATCACTTGGCCTAAGGATGGTAGTACTTCTAGTTAGAGATAGGTAAAAATTATCTCATTCAGGTCAAGAATTTCAGACTTAAGTTGTTGCCAATGATAAGGGGCTGCCTCAACGACTACTACTAATACATGACGCCCAGACCATTGTGAAATCTCCAATCGGACAGCCCCTTATAAATTGTTTCGAATAACCTTTGATATTTCTCTAGGCAAGTAAAGCACTGTATTTGTAAGCAATGTGGCTAAGGCGATGCCGAGGGATCGGACCCTTGTTCTAGGAATCGTAGCGTGAAAAACAGCCTTTCACATTTTTGGGAATCCGGATTCATGGTATTCAGATTCGAGCCAAGTATTTGGTTCCACAAGAACATTACTCCCATGAATATCCGATTCGCCATTCTTAAATTTTATGTCCGATTACTGTTTCTAGCGATTCAACCCAAATCCATACTCCAGCTGAAATGGGTGAACAATAATGTTTGAGTTGACCTTCATTAGTCATAGTGGATATACTGTCGAAAATTTCTGGTAACGCCGATGATTCACGAACGTACATAAAACTTGACAAGAACGATTTATCTTTTGAAATTCAAGGACTGTGCTAACTACGAGTACGAAAATAAATAATACGTGCGTCATTAAAATTAATGGACCATTAGTACGACTTTCGAATCCTTGAACCACAATCCTACTTCGTTAGCTCCCGATTTCACTTTCATACTCGTACGATCTCAGTTTATCTTTTCAGATTCTTAAAGTTAATGGCACAACGTCTACTTTCAAATGAAAGGTGACTTTGAGGTTCAAATTATCTCTCTTCAATTGGTCCACCAGCGGAATAACTCGTAGTAGGAACATCAGCTGCAGTAACTTAGTTTTGCTTTAATTATTACGAAATTTATCCTCAAACATGGGATACACCTGACCTGACGACGAGGACCTTGACCCGCCACCCAATTTCCCACTTCATTGTCATATGGCGTCAGAGGAAATGCATAAAAGTGCAAAAATGTAGCATTTCTTTTGGTCAGTCTCCTAGAATTTGGTTAAAGTCGAAAAATCGCGGCCTAGTCTTTGATTCTCAATTTCATGTCAAGGGTTTGAAAATATTATTCGAAAAGTCTAGGTTTTGAAATTCTACAATTTTTTGAAAGGTCGTTAGAGAAAACTTAAACAAGACAGATAGCATAGACTGGGAACTAATAAGGTTTATTCCTTCAAAATGTATGTTCAAAATATCTCAAACGTTCACATTGTTCAAAACAGCTGTATGAATTGTATAATTGAGTGTAATGTGTAAATTGATGTAAATATACAATTGATTCATTTGTATGTGCAGCAGCATCCCGTACGCGTATTTCTATACCCTACTGTATCTCGGCACTTTTAGCCGCGTAGCATTGCTTCCACATAATGTAATGTGTATTGTCTCAACCTAACAAG
>JAQGCA010000363.1:0-29931 GCA_034698945.1 Protaphorura quadriocellata
TTGGTTATATTACTGAACTGTATGGGCTATGGAGCATTATGACTTTAATAAAGAATTCTCTGACTCTGACTCTGACCTCGAGAAGTTATAATAGTATTAGGAGGGGAAACCCAGAAATTTCAAAGATGGGGTTGCATGATGAATCAATGTAACCTTACGAAAGAAAATATCCTGAATTATTAACTATAATCAAGGCGTTGCATTGACGTTAGCATTCCAACTCAGTATACTTTACAAAAAGGTTGTTACAAAACGTTTAAGGTTACTTTAATGAAATAAACTGAAGCTAAAAACCGATAGCATTTTATGTCCATGATTGAAGAATTGAACCTTCAACTTAATCAAACAATAACGACAGCCTGTTCCATTACCGCTAAAATGGATTGATGATGGATTAGATGAACCATTTTAGACAGCTAAATATAACCACATTCAAAACAGTTATCGCGTACCTGTCTACAATTGGATAATGAGAAAACATACGAATATATATGGGTGATTAACTTGTATATTGATAAAATTGTATAACTCACTTGCAAACTTGAAAGACGACCTGCTGGAGTAAATCAGGGAATTTCTGGACAATTGTTACCGGTCGACCTGAGGTTAGTGATACGCCGTAGAGCGGAGCAGTTGTATTATACGTGGAAGGGCAAAGCCTTGATGGAACACAACCGTCATTGTTGTCAATGTCACCATCCGCATTCCTGAACCCTCCAATGTCATTGTCATTGCTGCGACCTTGTCTGGTTTTACGACTTGTCTGTTGACCCAATTTACTCTTCCCCGTGACAGACAACATAGAGTACATTTCTTCATCATTTTCTAAGTTACGGAATCCGTTCAATAGAATTTTCCGTGTCTCTTGTGGGGACAGTAGACGTTGAGGTTTACTTTCCCCTCCTAGGTCAAACAATCTAGGACTTCTTTGTCTTGCAGCTATCTTGGAGGCGGTGTCCCTTAATGAAACAAATAATAACAAAAACTTATTCAATAAAGAGTAACACGTCATTATGAGATGGACAACATACTAGAATTCCAGGACTGTAACTGTAATTTTAAGATGTGCCGTATTTTCTCCTAAACTCGTTACTTCCTTTTACGACTAACTCTGCCATTTGCAAGAGATGGCAAGGGTTAAATTTATCTTCACTATAGTCTCTTAAGTCGAAGCCACAAATGCATGCAAAACAAACGTAATACTTATGCCGAATTTGCTCTAATAGAACCCTGTCTCTATTAGAACCAGGTCTCCATTAGAACCCTGGTATTTTCTCTACTTTCTCCATGCACCCTTATGGAGAAAATCAAAAGCGAACGACCTGGACCCTGGACTCTCTGTCATATTTGTTCACACCGACCCTACGTCGCCCTTTGTGACATTATCAGAAGTCTTATTTAATGTACCTAAATCGGGGGACGCGAATTCTACAATTCTCTTGTATATTTTTTCAGGCACTTTACACCAGTCAAGGCCAGGTCTCAGCCTGGTATTTTAGGAAGCACATGCTTTCAGGCTTGAAGCGAATCGGGTGGCTCTGGTCGGAGTGAGGGAGGTGACTAAGGTGATAGAACTGAATAATGCACATAAGAACACGTCTCAGGTCGCCCCTTCGGGTCAGGCTTTATCATGTACCAGCATCACATATTAACGTATGGAAGTATAGATCTGGTAGCGACAATACTGACTTTGTCTCCGCAGACTTAAACATAGAGCCAGGCTTAAAAACCGGAAACCCGGAACTGAAAGTCTTAAAGCTTGGCACGGAAACGGTAGCGTCAAAAATACCATTTTATGGTACGGCAAGATTCCCCGCACTGGTATTATTCATAATTTGATACTCACCACGGATAAGAACCCCCGTCAGGGCCCAGTGCCAATGGATCCTCCATGGCATCTCCCCATACGTACTTAAACTGAGCACAACTAACAATTTGGACGATGAAATGTAGAGTAATATGAATAAGGAAAATATATGCCGGCATTTTCAGTCCCGGAAACACATAAGTTTACACTTCTATACTCGGGATTAAGCTCTCCGGTCCGGTTCAAATGTTTCTTGGACGGGTCGTCGTTCAAAACTGACATGGTACATGTTAAGATTCATGTCTCTTGTTTTTACCTGGGACTAATTTCTTCCCACCTTTCTACCAGGACCAGTACTACAATCACACATCTTTTATACCGGAGGAGACCAACCAGATGATACAACAATGCCGAGCAATAAATAGGATTAACATTTTTTTACACTCTCCCACAATCCTCAAACTTCACCCTGTATGCGTCAGAAAGAACTGTCATTGTGTTTCACTCGAATGCACCCAAATCTTTTGAAGATCTTTTTGAAGGGTCAACGTTTCCATGTACTTTTAATACTGCCTGCCTGGCATACCTTTTCTTTTATTATCTCATTCCTTCGGTTGAGTGACACAAGATTCGGAATGGAAATGGTATTTACTTACACCACACACTGCAATGCATGCATTGTTTGTAGTCACTAAGAAAATGAATTGACAAAATTGTTTGCGCTTGAGGAGACACGTTTTTAGAGGGTACGTTGACAGTTTGTCGGATTTTCAGCTCAGATACCATTTTACAGCAGTTTTATCAGACAAATACAAGGCGAGGGATTAAATCATAGACGTATTTACGTATTTTTTGCACATTCTTTCGTGCGACAGTTTGTTTACATGCATACGCGGAAATGCGAGTAATGCTTTTGAAACAAATCGATAAACCGAGTGGACACCAATAATATTTTGACACCCCCGGATGAAACGTTACATCATATAATTGTGATTTGAATATTGAAAGACCTTTTGAATTCGAAACATTCCAAATTAGCATAACGGACTTCTAAATGTCGTACTGGCTTTATAAAGACCTTATTAATTAATGAGTTGGCCAGAGCCCTTACCCTTTAGAGTAGTAATATAATAGAATAATTCCAGTGAGTTTCAAACTTAGTAATTGCAACCCCAGCAAACCCAAACCTAATAAAAAATAACTTCAAGGTTCCCTCGGCCGTGAAAACAAAATAATGTTCGCAAAGTATCGGAATTGGGATGCGCGCATGCTGCTATTCGATTATTATGTGCTGATTATTCATAGGGAGTTTCCGAAACTGTTGACAAGAACATACGTTAATATGAAAAGTATTCAACTTAAAAGTCAGCAAAAGAGATGAATGAATTGGTGTGAATAATTGACAATGTGCATGAAATATTGACAAATTATAAAGACATTTCTCGGCGTGATTTCTATTATTAATATTTTAATAATATATATAACCCAAAATTATTAAGGCTGCAGAATACAAACAGACTGCACCCAAATATAAACTAGTTTCAAAAAACTACAACATTAGGTTTCATAATTGTCAAAAATTGAGAATACAGGGACGTCTTCACTATAGTTCCATTTCGGAAAAACTCGCTTGTAGAGAGGCATAAGAACGGTGTCTTGGGATTTTAATGGACCATCAAAGATACATTTCATGTGTCCATGAGTTCCTGCAAATTATAAAAATGTTTCAAAGCTGCAGAAAATTCGGTGGGAAGACGATGAAAATGTAAGAATGTTAGTATTGACCGGTTATCTTACCTAATGGTTCGTTTATGTGCCCACGCCTTCCATAGCGGGTCTTTAACTCGACTGGCTTAAACCATTCAATGTCGTTGCGGTTGAAAAACATGAATCTTATGGTGGACTTTCTGCCATGTGAACGGAAAGGGCACCCGCTAAGAAGTACACGCTTTACAATTATTCGAGTTGGATCAATCGAGAAGACAGAACCGCTACCAGTGTGCACCTTGAATAGATTAAAGAGTAATGTAATTGTATCAAATAATATCACTACTGAAAATATTGAATGCCAAGGCAGCGGGCTGTGCATACTTACCAACGAAGTCTTCGAAGACTTGAACGTTAGCACAGATGCGACAGGGAATACTATTGGCCCAAATATCGTCGCCATGCAACTCATATTTTCTTGGGCGTAACGCAACATCTGAAAGAAGAATAAGCATGACAAAATAAGTTCATTTTCAAACATTCTAGGCTGAATTAGATGAGCCATGAACCGAGAAAAGGGTGGCCAATCTGTGTGCCAAAAATTGCATATATTATGCTTCACTCAAATGTATGACATTTTTATAGTAGAGAGCTGCATTATCCAGATCAGAAAATCCATATTGGCCAACCTCGTCAAGTCTTTTGTGCTCTGAAGATACTATTTTACCGATTGAATATTAATTCAATTCGTACACACGGTACAGAGAAATTAAAAAGTGTTCCACAGTTCCAACAACAGTTGAAATCGATCGAAAGTAATTATACTCACCTTATGTTTATTTCCTGGTGAAACTTCGCTCAAAATTGGCTGGGCTTGGAATCGATGAAATCCTACTTGAAAAATCAGAACTTCCTTATTTTTTACGACCTCGGTGACGTTCAAGTGAAGATTGAGAACAGACATCCGAGTCTCATTACGAAATAGTGAAAACAAAGAAATAGGTTCCGATTCTCCTGGAGAAACTGTCTGAACGGAGTTATCCACCCGCCTTAAAATCAGCGTCACTCTTTGCCCCATCTAAAACAATAAATTAAAATAAAAAGAAATCGAATAAGACAAAAAAAATGATGATATACGACTTACCGGGACATAACCGAGTCCGTCCTCAGGGTCTTCAGTCACAGCTTTTTTAAACGTATGACGGTAATTTTGAAATTGACAAATTTTAGAATACTCCTTCGGCAGATTCTCATTCAAATCCCATGGAGATGTTTTAAATGACTGCAACCCTCGGTACCGCTGAAACCTTTCTTTCGCTGGCACATCCATTGGAGTGTCAATCCAATCTGGGAACTCTGCTTCGATCTTCGCAGCTAAATGCGATAAGAAAACAACAATGACGAGATACAAATAGTTATATGAAAATCCCAAATGCATGAAACGCAGTAGCTAGATATTACAAATTACCTTTCGAAATGCGCAACTGTTTCTGTTCTTCCTCCCAATCCATGTCATCCTCCTCTTCATCCTCCTGTGTCTTTTGTGAACCATTTTCAAATTCATCATCTGAATTTATTAAACCCTCTCCCTCAGAATCTGATTTTTCAAACCAGTCCGCTTGGTAATCTGAGGTTCCCACTGGAATTCGCTTCTGACTTTGTTGGCTAGCCCCATCGTCCATGTCACTATCAAAGTCCTCCAAATCGCCTGAATCAACTGACATGCTTTCCCCGTCTTCATTTTCTTCTACTTGCGCCTCGTCGTTGGGATCCGATGAATCAAGATTTGGGTCGTATAAATACCTTGGAGGACAGTCCGGTGATTCATTTATTACGGCCACATGTTCCATGGTCACATCTATTCTAAGTATCTGGTATGTCCCAGCTCCAGTAATGTGTACATTTCGTCGTGGATTTAAGTTGCGACGACGAATACAACCAGTCACTTGGAGAAAGTTATGTCCAATGTCTTCCGGATTATTTTGGAAATAAGGAAGAATATTTCCAAACTCATTCGGATCAATTTGAATATTTTTGTAGCTTTCAATTAATATTCCAGATCTCATGGAATATTGTTTTGGAATGATCATTTTAGTGACACTAATCATCCTCAGAAGATGTGAGATTTGTCCTGGGTTTACCAATGGAAATATCTTTTCTATCGGTAGAATTTTGTCGACAGATTTCAAAAATAATTTTTCTTCAGTCTGTGAAAGAAAAAAGCTGGTCTCGTATCCGAAATCTAGAACGATATTATCGAACTTTTTTTTAAAGATTACACACCTTTGTGAAGGGTCCAGTGATCCCCAAAAGTGGTGTTGGAAGTCCTTGTTCCTTCGCACATTTGATAAGAGTTTTTCCCTCTTCAGAAATAGGCTCTAATACCGGCATAACAAATAGAGCTACGTCACATAGTTTTAAAGTGTCCAGCACAGCCCAAAAATTAGTGGATGGTGGAGTAATAAAGCTCACATTTTTCCCGCTGGATAATCTATTCAAACAGAAAGACAAAATAGTATGTTAGAAATTGCGAATCCAGCTGTAATGTCATTTTGATAACAAAAATAAAAATAGCAATCCTTGGAAGTCCGGGGTCATTTTTGAATATTGTTGACAAGTGCGTTGACAAATGTAACCTAACATAAGAAAATTAAAAGAAATACTTGGAAGTTGGAATTAATGTAAATTCTAATAAAAATGCATGTTATGTTATTTTATGAAATGTCAGTGTAGCGGTTGGAACAATTCGAAAACTAATTGTAATTTTATTTTTATTCCATGTCTTGTGCTTAATTCACGATGAAAAATGGAGGATGAATAAAATTTTGGTTTAAAATTTAATACAAATGTAAGTGCAAGTGTTCACATCTGTCAACAGCTTGGCGCTGTATCATTTTTCACAACTAACACTTTAACTTTCTCGTTCAAAAAATTATACCAGAACCTGACGTGCCATATTTTTTGGGCAAAAATATTTTCCATCCCTAGTACCCTAGTTAAAGTGTACAAAATTTGTTTTAACTAGCCTTGATTTAATAATACAATCAAGGACTACGACTTACTTAATATTTGCCGTATTTTGGCTCTGTCCAATAATACTTGCAAAGTTTGCCGAATTTTTCAAAAGATAATCAAGAGTATGTTTCACATTTCCGACAGATGAAATTGGAATTAGTCCAACAGCAATAGGTGCTCCTCTCATTCCACCCAATTGTCGTTTTTTCTCCAACATTTCTTGAATCTTTTTGTCTCGATTTGCCGCAGCTTGCTTCCGGCGTGCTGATCTTTTTACATGATTCTTGTGCTTACCAATTGAAGATCCAATTGACCCAACTCGACCTGACAATTTTGGGTCACATTAATTCGTAAGCTCAAAAAAAAACCGATAAGTAAATTTTTTCATTTAATAGTTTACCACGTGCTTCAGTATCCAGCATTCCCTTACTCCTGTGCTTCCCATTTTTGTGCTTTTTATTCGCTTGAACCAATGGCCCTGCCCTATGAGGGACCTGCTCGGAATTCCTCACTCTCCCCATCACACTGATCAGAGGTCACAGTCACCAGTTGAGAAACAAAAACAAATTAATTGCAATTTTTTAGAAAACCAATCTAAGAACTTTCAGGAATTCAACGCACGTTGATCCTGTGCCTTTAAATTCCGAGCTTCTAACTAGGCGCAAGATTTAGGTATACCAAGATCTATTTACAGGGTGGTTCAAAACACGTTCAAAATGCTCACGAAGTCAAATGTGGATACAAGTTTGTTTTATTTGTTTGTTTTTGTATTAGAGTGAATTAGACCAGCGTTCACACATACCAGGTATGCTTATTGATCGTCTCACAAATCTTTCACGGAGGAAAGAGAGGAAAACTATCTACAAAACAAATTAAACAACCCAGAGCCTACAACGAAATATGTATAAGGCATATTCAAGCCGTGTAAGTTACTTAATTATGCCAAATCATAAACTGTGTTTTTATAAATCATCATATATAACTACCTTATGGAATTCTCTTCTAGTCAATAGTAGAAACTCAAACCAGTCACTCAAGGAATTCAGTGAAAATGTGAGCGCTTGGCTATAAACGTTCATATGTATTTCGAAACTTAGTACGGTATTTATTGTCTAAAATTCTATCCGCTAACGATTCGGTACTGTTTTTTCGAAACGTGTAAATGTCAAATGTAGTGTACAGTTTTATTATTAGTTAATTAATTTTAATGTTTTTTTTTGTCGTAGTGTGTAGACTGTCCCCGTGGCTTAAAGAACACTTCGGTGAAACCGGTTCGACAATAATTGAATAAAGCGTATCTATCAACCTTACAACCAAAATATATGCCAGCTAGCTATTCTCTACACATACGCTAAATCGACGTGTTTATTTGTTTGTTTTTTTACTGAATTTTGGACGGTAAAAAATAGTTACTTCCCAAAAGAGTAAGGCATTTCAATTTGACGAGAATTTAGAAGTTAATTATTTTATCTCCTTATTTCTTCGAATTTATTTAATCCAACAAGCTTAATCTAGAAAATGCAGAAGAGATATTCGGATACTCAGAAGACATAGTACACAAACCAAGTGTTTGAATTTGAAATAAGTTTGTTTTATTACATTTTTCCATGAATACAGCATAGTACATAGATAGACTGACACAACTATCAGAAACTTGGTACGAATAATGTAGCCGCTGTCGCAATTTACAAAGCCAAAATAAAGTTGAGCGTTCCAAGAAGCTGAGCTACAATAAAGTAATGTATAATGTTAACGTTCCTTCAAATAGGTAATGCAGTAACCATACAAGTCTCGAACGAGTGAAACATGTTTGACCTGTTAATTACTTCAGCACAAAATGAATATGCCATTTATTTTATACAAGCCATTCAAACATCAATTTGGAATTCGAAATTTTCTGAAGATGTAGTATATAGTGAAGGAAAAACTAATTAGAAGTGAGAGGGGCAAGGTGAGACATGTGTGAGTCCTCGAATTAGAATTTAACACAATTATTCTCATTTTCTTTATCAAAATTCGGATATATTCGCCATTCGTTGATCTCGACATTTTCCACGGGAAACACAGCGAGCCTTGAAGTTGACCTGATTCAAGTACTGGCGTTCACTCTTGGCAGCCTTAGCCCCAGCACCTCCGTCAGCAACATTTGGTTTGGGTGCTCCTAGTTCTAAAATATCGCGAACGAGTGTGTTATCGATGAGGTGCCGATTCATGCCAGAGAGAAGAACCTGGAATGCAAAATCTTTCACTTAGCTAGGTTCGTAATATAATGAAGTTGCAAGCATAAGAATTAGAATACAAGAAAAACAAGACATGCCTGACACATGGCATCGTATTGCCTCTTCTTCACCCAAGAATCGATTTCAAGTACTTCTCCATTTCCGAATTTTATTGACTGCCCTGGACCATCGCCGTCCTAACAATGAGATTAGTTAAATTAAATTCATCTCCTGAACTACCGCAGTCGTCGTCGTCGTCATAATTAACAAAACACAATCCCTTAACATGTTATACCTCAACAGCGTGCAAGTAATCTCGGAAGCTATGTCGTTGTTGACGACGGTCCCTCTTCGCTTGGTACTTATGCGATTGAACAGACAATTCTCGGAGTTTAGAAATTAGTGACTTCATGTCAATCTTGTCACTCCGTCCATTCTCAGACGGTCCGTTGCTTCCCTCCGAATCTTCTTCTGAAGATATTTCATCTGTGTCGTCCTCCGAGTCATCAACTAATTCACAAATTTCAACTAAAAGTGCTAAAGCCTCTCCAGCATTTAGGCGGATTTCTAACTCAGCCTGGTTCAACAGTCCTTTCAAAATTTTCGTCCATCTGCTAGCTTTCGGAGCCAGAAATTCGGTCGGCATCACCGTGATCAGGAGTGACCATCCTGCAATAGCGGCTGAAGCCAAACTAGAGCAACTGCTCTTGGGAATTTTAACATTTCGCGAAGGACTAGCAGTCACATCAAGAGTTGGTTCCAGGTAAGTTTCCTGTGGTCCTTTACCATTGGCTCCAAAGAGGGGTTCCAGGATGTTGAGTAAATTACATACGTCGTCCAGAGAACTCTCAGCAAGAAAGGCGCCTAAGCAAAGGGCCTGACAACACTTCACTCTGACCGGTCCCGGAATAGTGTGATCAAGAACAATGGTCTGTAGCATGGGTCTCAAAACTGCAAAATCCTCAGTTGCGATGTCCAAATCCAACGAGCCAATCTGGAGTGCAGTCAGGGAAGCCAAGCATGCGGAAAGTCCTTGGTCAGCTCTTTGTCCACGTTTGAATATTTTCTCCAAATTATCTCGAAGAGTTTCTTTTCGGCCCAACACTAGATCTGGAATGAATTGTTGACTGAATATAGTGATGAGACTTGTCAAACTTGCTGTGCGGACACTAGCCGATTTCTCGGTCATTCCTTCGATGCCTTCGGCAATTTTCTCTTCAAGATTTTCCCGATTTTGTGCCAGAATAACGCTCCCAGTATCATCGGGATCTATTTCACCGTTCCCATTCTCACAGACTAAAATAATATTGGAATACAAAAAATTAGATCACACAAAACACAGCAGAAGGAAATCCGTCAATGCTATGCTATCCTAAATTATGAAGTTACCATCTTCCAAGCTTCCTTGATCAGAATACATGCTGAGAACACTAGCTGTATCACCATTGACGGAGTCTTCATCTGACAGACCGGCACCGTTCTTTCGGGATGACCTCGGTCCTGCAGAAGTTTAATATTGAATAATACTGATTAATCCAAATCAAAATTAACACATAAACACATATAGTATAGTATTATACGGAGGATGGCTGAACATAGAAAATAGAAAAGCAAGTTTTCGAAAGTCTGTTCCTACCTGGAGTTCCACGCTTTGGCGTTCCTTTCCCCGAAGAGTTTTTACCGGAGCGACCTCCTTTCGGCATGTTGAAAAATTATTCTGACGTGGACACTTTAAAAATGTGTAGATAGGTGTTCCGGATAGATTGTAAAAACAGTTTTATAGTGCAGTGATTCTTCCCAACACCAAATAGTTTTTAACCTGATTCAACAGAATGGATAGATGAATGTGAAGAATAAGGCAAGGCAAGAGACACGGCAGATTAATCAATTAATTGAAGTGTACGGTATTCTCGTATCAAACAAGAAAGAAGTCAAAAGCACAATAATGTCCTCCCTTTTTAGATGATAATCACACTTTCGCGTGGCGCTAGATGTTATATCCAGATTCAAATTCCCAAGACAAGATAAGATATCTGGACCAGCCACTTCTAGGTGTTGGTAATTTGGTTGATGGGATAGTTACACGGTCGCCGTGGTCAAAAAATTAAACACTTCTTTAGGTCAATTGATGAATACGAACCAGCTGAAAAAAAGGCAAAGAAAAAGAAACAATTCAGTCAAACTCAAAACCAAAACCCATGGCCATGGTAATTGAATAGAAAATGTTACGGTCGTAGTCGACTTTCAGTGTCAGTTCTTTAGTTCTTAAACCCTACAACGAATTCCCACTTTGCCGACCTGCCTCTTTAAGCTTGGAATATCTTTAACAAACAAACATTTGCTTCGCATATAAATCAGGCTGGCTTATATGATTTTTATGTCTTAGGTAACGCAGGGTACAAATTAAAACTAGCGTAAAAACTGGATGTCCATTTTGCATGTATTTTTTAAAGCATCTCTCTTCGTGACTACTCCAAGGAAGAAAAAAGGTATTTCAAAGCAACAAAAAAATAAATCATTGGTCTTAAAATGAATAAATAATTTCTCACCTCTTCCTAATAAGGTCAAGGTAGTTGCAGATGATGTAACCTAACTTATAGATTATTTGAATGCCTATATTATATTATTAATTCTTAGACTTAATAAAAGAGTGTCTACAATTGACAGAGCTACACGTTCACAATAATCAAAAGATGAAAGAGTGTCTTTGATTGTTCGGATCTAGAGTTTTTTCACTGAAATTGTACGACTGTTGAGAATTTCTTCTTTGTGATTTGGATTGGCTGTTGGCCAAATAGTTGTAAAACGGCTCATTCAGAAGGTCAAGAGAGAAGAGTTGAGTTGAATCTTCGGATTTCCCTATAAACATGGCAAATCTTCGCAACAATATTTCTCAACCTTTCCTTTCAACGATGAACGAACAGCAGCAGTTCGCAGTGATTCAGTGATTCTGGGCCGTCTTAAAAAGTGAACAACTTCACTTTCCCTGAAAGAACTGATGAAGATGATGAAATACTGGATGTGAAGGTCCGTATGGATAGTTTGGTAATGAATTTGGATTCAAGGATAAATCCAGAGATAACTGAGCTAGAAATCCACTTCACTTCTACACGAAACAACTGGGGATGTGAACGTTGCGTTGTTTTGTCTGCTCTGAAAGCGAAATCCCTTTCTGACGTCATTTTCACCATTACGTGATTCAGACGTCGCTCATGTGGAGGAAATCACTATGAGGGGGCGACTGTCTGCTTTGACTCCCTGCTCTCGGTCTCGGTGTACCACGCGATGTCGTCACAAGATCGTCAGCATTACGTCTCAAATTGATATTCCAGTATTATTCCGTAATTGGAATATTTATGAAATACAGGATTGAAGCACCTAAGGTCAAATAGTCGTGTATAAAATAAAATTGTATCTATCCACTCCATATTATATAATCCACTTGGATTTGATCTAAGGGCAGGTACCCTTAGTCGTCAGTCTTGTCTGGAATAAACTAGTCAGAAAAGCAGCTAACGAGTTGTGGATCATAACACGAAAAGAAACTCGAATTAATTAGAGAAAACCTCTTTTTAAAGAAGTAATCATAAAATATGTCAACGTCGGCTCCGGAAAGGGACTGTCTGTACCAATACTAATTGAATCTATGCTACAACTATTGATTGACGAATTCTTTAGTATCGTAATAATATAAATCTAGCACGCATACACGTAATGCATACATACATGCCCAAACTGACAAAAAAGTTTAACTGTTTTGGCTAAACGTGAAAAGCTGTCCTACTTCATCCCACCTTAATGTTTCATTTTTGATGTGTATGTTGTGTGAGCTATGATAATTGATGACTTAAATAAAATTACATTCAATCCAAATCGAATCCGTACCCCATTAACTACACGAGTATGGGATTCTCCAGGGACGCCCACAAAAGGCAGATGGGGCTAATACGCACACTTTTGCAAAGTAGGCCGTATTAGCCTACCTTACCCTAGTAGTTTACGTAAAGTATTTTGGGTCGCGTACGTCCTATACAAATTCGCTATTAATATATTACATTTTAATTGACTGCTGTTAGGATACGTACTCAATGATCACATAATTGGGCAAGTTTTGAAACAATTTCAATACAAATACGCTTTTTATTGATAGATATGTCATGGTATAATCTTTCAAATATTGAAAATCCTATTAAAAAGTGTGTGAAGGTACGCATTACACACACGCAGTTTTATCTTGAAAAAAAATGTACATTTATGAACCATTTTGGTTTGTACATTACTTTGTGCTTTGTATTTGGGGTTGCTATTGCAATCAAGTCAGTGAAGTCAGGATAGGAACAAGATGAGGTTATGACACTTTCCAATTTAGATTTAGATGTAGTAAGTAGTAGTAGTATTCGTAGTACCTATGGTAAAACCATCCAGAAACGAGTGTTCTGTAGGTGTAATGTAAAACACTCAGCGCGAGTATCATCAGAAAGTATTCAATACTGAACTATTTGCGACGATAATTGAATAAAAGAGAAGGAGAGTGTTTTCTCCCCATAGACTGATCCCTGGGATTCGGTCACAGCGCCATGTGGACAAGATAGCGAGCGATACGAAGGACACTGCCAATTCTCCTCTTTCACACTCTCCCGGCATGAATTTCTCACACACGGCGGGGAATTCAAACTTATAATTTCAATGAAATAAACCGAAACTTTCGACTTTTCAAAAATTTTATTTTATTTGGTCCAGCCCAAAATCTCAGGAGGAAAGAGCAACCTAGCCGGCGAACAAGGACGAGGGAAGTAACCTGTTCATTGGAGTGGCTTTTACGGAATCTGGAAGTTGAAATTTTCTCAGGTAAAATAATAATTCCGGATTTGAAATTCTTATCTATCAGCAAATCGAGATTCTTCCCAAAATCCCAAATGCCTGGCTGGTAACGAGTGCCAGTAATGTTGAACTATCCAAACTACTCCGATGCCTGCCGTCTGTGTTAAATTGCTGCGCGGTATCCTGGGTATTATATTTTATGGAAGAATCTCGATGTCCGTCTCCGTCAAAATTGCTTGGATTGGAGCTTACGGTACACTCGAAATATACTCAATTTTTTTTACAATTCTGTGTTAAATTCCGCAAGACTAAAATCGCTTTCATCAATCCGTTACTGACTGATATAAGTTGCTTTTGTTCATTGATTTCATTTTTGTTCGTTAGGAAAGAACTGTATATATTCTACGAATTATATTAAGATAAATGGTGAGTGATGGGTTATCGGTATTATTTCGTTAATATGGTTTTAACTCAATAGAATAAGAGGGGAGCAAATTATGTGTAAATATTTTAGTGTGGGAAATATATGGATAGAAATCAATTAATTCTACTAAATCAATTATTTCAGTTAGACGAAGCCACAATTGCAGACTTCCATCCAATCATGGCTCTAGTTTTGACACAAAAAGATTTGGACGAACTGAAACCTTATGTTGATAAGACGGTTCAACGTGTCGTCGGAAGCTCAGAACCAACTGTTGTCAATGCCGCGATTTCTTGCTTGGCGTCTGGTGCAGACAGACTACAAATCATCAGTAAATTGCGTACTCTGCATCCAGCTTTAATGGAGAAAGCACACAAACTGACGGACCTTATCATTGAACTCGTATCCGAATATGTTCATACGATTGAGCAACATGAACAACAAAAACAGCAGTCTACAAAGAAAAGACATCGTGAAAATGAGATCTTACCGTCACCTAAAACCGTAAGAATGGAGCCGACCCCAGCCCCAATTCCGGAGGAGAGTGCAGCGCAACCACAAATTACAACTCTGCAAATTAAGGAAATGATGGCAAATGCTCAGAGAATTATTGAAGAAAGGAAGAAAGCATTGATAGGTTTGACAGGAGCTCCGGTAGCAAGACTTCCACCGCCAGGAGTGGTGATGCCTACTCAACTCACTCCAATGGTTCCAAATGCAATGCCAGCAGCAAGACAGCAATCTGTCGCGGCTGCCCGCTTTGAAGCCTTTGAGGGAGACAAGAAGAAAAAGTTAGCAGAGCTTCAGGCTCAAATTCAGAGTAAACTTGCTGCAGGGGTTCTTGGAAAAACTCTTGAAAGCATGGAGGAAGCTCAACCCTCCAAGCCAGTTCCTTTGCTTCTAGACAACGAGGGTAGAGCAATTGATATGTCCGGAAAACAATTACTCTTTCCGCAGCATCAGCCAACATTGAAAGCTAATATTAGGGCCCAGAAGCGAACCGATTTTAAACAGCTCCCGGATAAACCCGAAGTAGCGGATACAGAATGGAATAAATATTTTGATGACCGTTTGGCTCCGACGACTGCTTTAAAGGCCATGCGAGCAGGAAGAACGAAGAAAGTTATGAAGTTCAATGAGCCAGGAAAATATGTTCAATTGGCTCATAGACAAAGAATGCAGTCACAGTTGGCTCGACTTCAGGAAGAAATTGCGGATAAGGCTAGAAAAACTGGAATTACGACTGCGACCAGGCTAGCCCGTCTTTCAGGAGCCGTATCTGGGAGCTCGAGCGCTGAGAAATCCGCAGAATACATCCCTCAAGTGGAATGGTGGGACTCGCTTCTTTTAGAAGACAAAGAAGGGAGTAAAGAAGTTGCGACGTATGACTCACCAATAAAAGAGGAAAGCATCACAAACTTGATTGAACATCCGACACAGTTGAGATGTCCCACGGATCCCCTCAAACCTGTCTATGTGCCAGTTTTTCTTACAAAGAAAGAAATGAAGAAACTTCGTCGACAAAATAGACGTGAGACTTGGAAAGAAAAGCAAGAGAAAATTAGACTCGGTCTGGAACCTCCCCCTGCACCGAAAGTGAGAATTTCTAATTTGATGAGAGTTCTCGGAGTTGAAGCAGTCCAGGATCCTACCAAAGTAGAGGCCCACGTCAGACAACAAATGGCAAAGAGATTGAAAACTCATCAAGAAATGAATGTATCCAGGAAATTGACACCGGAACAAAGGAAAGAGAAGAAATTGAAGAAGATAAAGGAGGACACCTCACTCGGTGTTCATGTGGCAGTGTATCGAATTGATGATTTGTCTAATCAATCAAAAAAGTTCAAGGTGGAAACGAATGCGAAGCAATTGACCATGACAGGATGTGTCCTTCTTTACCGTGAGTGTAATGTTATTGTGATCGAAGGTGGCCCTAAACAACAGAAGAAATATAAAAAATTGATGATGAACAGAATCAAATGGGATGAAGACATGGTCAAGGACAAAAAGGACACACCAAACAAATGTGTACTTGTCTGGGAAGGAACGACTAAAGAGCGATCATTTTCAGATGTCAAATTTAAGTTTGTTCAAAACGACGAGCAAGCTCGCGAATATCTAAAGAAACACGGAGTTGAACATTTCTGGGATTTAGCTCTGAGTGGTACCGTCATGGAAAGTGTTACTGATATCTGATCATTTATGATTACCAGATTACCAGGTTTTGCTGGTATCACTTCTCTTTTGAATTTGATTGTATTAGACGAAAATATATAAATGAATTCTTTTTTTTAAGACAAATTCACAAACGGAAGTGCGTTTATTCAGGTTCAGGGAATTTTGTTTCTCTTCAATATCGGTACCACCATATCTTTTCAAAATCGATAAATCCGTGACAGTTCAAATTTCAAATTATAATTTTTGCGACATTTGAGCGTTTGGCAACAGGATATTAAACCCTGATTTGCTTTGCTAAAATATGAACGTTCATTCGGTCGAATTTTACATGCGATTTAGAAATGAGAGCATATGTACTACATGCACTAGGATCACTGATGTTCTGTATGTTTAGATATTCAAAAGTATCCGATCATATTACGAAAGCTGGGATTATGACTGAAATACGGTCAATTTCGTAGCGGGATTCACGTTTGTCAACTTGTCCAGAGTGTCCAGAGGGGTAACGGTGGCGGCTGTTAAAAGATTTGACCTCGGCTTTTATGAGAATTTTAGTTATTGTTCTCTGTCAAAGTTTATTACAGTTTTTGTGCCAAAAATGCAAACACGAATATGGCGGTGTCGTGTAAAGTGTAACATTTTACGAATCACTCAGAAATTTTTCTATTTTTGTACAAATAATATATCCTGATCGTCTACAAAAAAAATCACAGAGATTAGTTGATTCAAATTATAAAAATGAATTCTTAGTCACAATCACAAATGAACTGGGTTAACCACTTATCACAATATTTGTTGATAACAAAGAGTGACAAAATTTAAAGCGTGTTAATAGAACCATATTGTTTTTCGTATTTAATTCATATAAATGTGACAACTGAATTTTATTTCAACCTCCTAGACTGACGCAACGAGGGTAACAATTTTCTCTTGCATTCGGAAAGGTTGTCCGTTGGACGACAGGATAATCCACACCAGGCTCTTCTCCGGAGTATAACGAGGACCAGTCTTCTGATTTCTTCTGCAAATATTGCGATTCTAATAAGGCCTGAGAATCCATTATTGATTTTGTTTCACACGTTGAGAAAATGTGGATGAGAATTATGGAGATGGTCAAAAATTCCAAGAGTCTTCGGTTTGCCATCCTTTTCAGGAGGAAATTCCCGAATTTAGTTAAACCAATTCGAACAGTAGTTTAGTTACGTTTGCAAATGAATAAGTTCGAAAATTCTTACCTCATTTTAAAACTCGATCGAACTTTAAAATTGCAAGAGAATGAAACGCTTTTCTACGCAACGCCTTAAAACGTTTTTGTAAATACTCGGTTTCAAATTATTTGTAGATGAAAGTGCGATTGTCTGAACTTGTCACCTAACCGTCTAAGAATGTTGCAGAAGTTGACTGAACCAAACAAAAAATATCTGAGTAGGCCATGCTGCAGTTATGGCTGGATGATTTCGGAAACGGGTGATCGGTATACGGAGATCATAAGACAACCGCTGACGCTTTCATATCAATTATATATTTTAAGGAAATGATTACTCAGATCTAACGAGCCTCAACGAAGTAGATCACTTAATTAATTACCGGGCATCAGTCGGGGGTTGTCTGTCACCAGAGTATATAGGTTCAATTTAATTCAATTGGTATCAGCATTTTCCGGTTATCACGGAGGAGTTTCGCTATCTATTTCTGACAATGTTGTTTCTGTAGATATTTTTCCTCTGAATTCGGGGAAATGTATGAAACGCGTCGCGTGGGTATAGTTTGCCAGAATCATTAATCAAAAATTGAGTTCACTGACTGTCAGTCAGATGCTACTTGATTATTTTTGTATAGCTGTTACTTGCGTCATACTCTTAACTATTATTTCATTGTAAAACCGGTAATACGTGATAGTGAAGAGAGAAAAATCATCGTTTATTCAACAACAATAACTGCTATCACAATAATATGGGAGCCCGAAGACTCAGTATACGTTTTACAAAATGTATTTTTAAAAAAATTAATAGTTTTAGTAAATTGTTTAATTTTTTAATGTTGGGAGTTGTATAGATGATGATTAAGAATTTGCGATGATCCTTACAAAGCTGTCAAAACGACATCCTCAGCTAGTTTGTTTAGGAAAATTAAATTTTCGAAGAAACTCTTGAAAAAAAGAGGTAATTGTTTCTCTCGCCCCAAGAGACCGCAATCACTTCTATATGACGGAGTTGATGTAATAATGGAATACATGATACATGGCTTGTAGATGTCCTGTTCACTGTATTCACCAATGTATTTCTTGGTCCTTGTCCGCTTCTAGACGAACAGCAGGGTCAATGATGAACCCCGTATCTTGTGACTGGATCGAATGCTATAATGATGTCAACGGTGACGATTTGAGTCTGTCGGACTGTTAATGGCGTCAGTTTGAGGGCAATTTTTGTACGAATCCGATGATGTCGATTAAGATTTCATAGGACGTGCGAGGATGGGTTTCATATATCATACTCGTTGCAAAATTGCTTTGTATGCAAATGTTATTTCTTGGCAATGCAAGAACTGGTGTTATACTAATACTCCAGGTCATTTTAATACAGTTCAATCATTCCGATGACGGCACGCGTTTTTTGTAAATAACGCCGAATTTAGAGTACTCTTTACTGACTCTTTTCTCTTCGTTTTTGTCTTTTTCACTTTTTGGTAATTTATACTTCTCTTCTATCTCTCTCTTTTGTGCCGTTTTACAAAGTTGGCGGCCGCTCAACTGAAGATAAGAGAAAGAGAAGAGAAAGATAAAAGAATAGAAAAACGAAGATACCCTAAATTCGGTGTAACCATTGGTGACCACTTGTGGAACACTATTTGAATATTTGAACACAAACACTCTGTAGAAAAGTAGAAATGCGGATCGCACTGATAGGAGAGAGAGAGCGACATAGAAGAGCGAGAAAAATGACAGAAAGAGACGAACGGGAGAAAAAAGAGAAAGAAGGGCGCGAGAGAGATAGTAGAGAAAGAGCAGCGAGAGATGAGAGAGAAAGAGTTGAAAGAGACGAACGAGGTAAGAGAGAGAAAGAGAAGAACGATGAAACGGAGAAAGAGAAGAACGATGAAACGGAGAAACGGAGAAAGAGAAGAACGATAAAAGAGAGAGGAAGAACGTGAGTAGAGAGAGAATGAGACGAACGAGAGAAGAAAGAGACGAACGAGAATATAGAGAAAGAGACGATGAGAGTATAGAGAGAAAGAGACGAACGAGAGACGAGAGAGATAAGAGACGAATGAGGGAAGAGAGAGAGAGATAAAATATGTACTAGGGTGTTGGAAGGAATAGTACTAGAGTACTATTTTTCGTCTGCATGCCCTTCAATATTGTACTAGATAAGTCAATTTTATTAATTTGTTGTCCAAACCGGCGTGATTTTTTGTCGTAATAATGTGACACCTGATGGGAATCACATAGTTATTATTCTGAACTGTTTGGGGAACCGACTCTGACTTGCACTTTCTCCATTACAGTAAATGATGAAAGGCTAGTTGAAAAGTACCCAATTTCTAATTTCTGTTTGAGCATAAACTCATCCCAGGCCATCAAATCAAAACGACGTTTCTCTTTTCCCTTTGATGCGCAATCATATAGGTAGAATGGCAGAAATACAGCTTGGTATTAATTGGAAAAAATATCGTCTCATTTATTCAGCTACACCGCACATTCCTAATAATAATAATATGACATAAATAAGGTAAAAAGTGCACACATTGTGCTCTCATTTTAGAACTTAGTCGACATTTTTCTTGTACCACCATAGCTGTCGATCAACTGGTCGCTGCTGATAATCTCCAGAAGAATTTTGCGCCATTCTTCTTCATTTGAGTCAAATATTGAAACCCGGGACACTGCATTTGTGTGAGAAAGTTGAATTGTGCAATTAGTACGGTACCTTAAATGACGTAAATAGATTTCTTACCTGTATTCCTACTCATAAATGGTTTTAGCAGTCCAAATAGGATTGACATAATTTTTGGAGCTGTTCAATTACAATATTCGATTAAATTTCTTTTAAAATTCTAAGTCTTTTACTCGGCAAAACCTTGAGAAAAATAATTACAATTACCATTAATGACGTAAAATGATTTCAGCTGTTGTGGATATTGCTCTTCACTTCTCTTTGTCCATTCGGATAAAGTTGATATTGCTTAAAATTAAGAGATAATACTCAAGGTATTCAAGATTTGTATACAGGTTTGTTCATAATCATTTAGCCATAATCCCGTCTGTCGCAAAAATGTCTCTCGTCCTGATTGTCTCTCCGATGTCATGGTTTAAAAAAAATTATTGTATATGTTGCGGCCATTCAAATGCAAATATGAGGAGGGGCGGTATTTTTTGCGACAGACGGTATTACCGCGCTTCAGCAGCCCAACCCCAACCCCGATGAGGTCAGAAAAAAGTGACACACTTCTTTTGTAAAAAATCGAAAGTGCAAGAGACTAATTTCGCTCATGGAAAATCTCTCTTTTGTGTACGCAGAATTTTTGAGGCGAAACAGAATTAACGTGGGAGGGACAGGACATATTTCTTTTGATCCATGACTACGACGTCAAACTAGTTCTTGCATTAAAAAACTCTATTAAATGTACATCTCACTTTCATCCGACAATCCTTCTGTATGGAAGTGGGGGTTCACGAAAGGTTGACCGCGTGCATTTCGTATAATAGGTAAATGTCTTACTTTGTCGATGCATGAGCTGTCGAAAGGAGTAACCCTTGAAATCAAATATAATAATCACTTGAGTTACAGATCCATTCGTCTTATGAACTATTTTCTTTAAAGTATTCACACTTCTGTCTGTCATTTGATAAGCGTAACGAAGGAATTGGTCCTTTTCTCCATTTTCAACAGCCTCACGAATGTTCCATTTACCAAATTTTACTAAAAGAACTAAATACAAATTCTTGGGAATGAGTATGCATGATTACTGCTAAATGTGTACAAATAAATAATAATTAGTTTTTACTTGGAAGTCCATCTTTAGTGACTCCATCATTGTCATATGGAAACTTTTCCCTCAGATCACTCAAATCTTCTGAAAGTATGGAGTCCATTTGATTTTGTTGACGCCATTTCTCTGCCTGAGGTAATATAAATTCAAAGTGAAATTTTTTAATAAGTTTACATTTGAAGACCAAGTACATTCAATTTTAAGTTTTACATACTTTTCGAAAAGCGTTGGAAGCAAGTTGGACATCCCAGTGATATTCTGTAGAAAGAAATTAAACAAAGTTTTGACAAATTAAACAAATTAAACTAAGATTCTATTACATTATGTAATCAATATTAACAAATCTGTCCACCTAACAGTATTCCATAAAATACATTCTACAACTCTTGATAAACTGAAGCCAGGATTTAGTTACAATAATTCGGTTCATGGTAATTTATTGTGTGAATTGTCGAATGCGTCAACGTTTCGTGTGGTCAAGTTTTCGACCGTGTATAGGCTTGTGTCGTCGTCTCACTTGGGGCTACGCCACAAGGCCGTGTGTGGTCCCAAAATGACCAAATACGAGCTCGAATTATTTTCTAGTCTGTGTAAAATATACCGCTTTAATATTAGTTTACAGTAATATCTGGTTGTAGTGTTTAAACTATGCCGGGTCTGCTGTTCTTACATATGTCCATAGTATCTTCGCAATATCTTTGTATAATTATCGAAGTCAGTCCGTAATAACTATAATCATTACCGATTCACCGGTAACTTTTATCTAACACTACGTAAATCTGAAATTCATCGCTCAAATAAAAGTAGATCAATTGAGATTTTACCTTCAAGCCATTTTGATAAATACCAGTCTTCGCTTTTGAAGTCTTGCGCTTTGGGTAATGTGCATGCAAGTGTTTGCTTCAACTGGTGAATTTATTTAAATAATTTGTATTAGTTTTTGAATTTATTTGCAAATGCAACACTGATAAATGAAAGCCCAAGAACTTACCTGCTCTATCATGGACGTTTTCCAGTAGTTTTCACTTTCCGGCATTCTTAGAAAAGTATTTATCACAAGAACGATTGGACTTGGACTCAAGGACTTTATAATATAGTTTTCAGAACTAATATTACGAATACAAATGAGGGATTCCTAATTCCAGCAACCGAGTTTAGTAAAAACCTAAGCAAAATTATAAGCCTATCTCACTACGCTGATGCTTCAAATTAACTACCAAGAGAAAAATTGTTATTGTATAGGAAATAAAATATGACCTCATAACGTAAACAAGCCACCACTAGTGAAAGTGGAACCGGTTCAGAAAGTAGGTAAGAATTATCCTTTGCGTCACATGAAAGGAATAAGTTCCTGCACTTTGTATACTATGTTTGGCTTGAGGCTGAGGCGGCATTTCAATCATTACATACATTTTTTCGCTTTTGGACTAATAAGTTACACGTAAATTCGGTCAGTAAATTAGATTTCGAGACTTGTCTCTCTGTGCAGAAAGAAGTATGTGGAAACTCATGGTATTTAATTTTTACTTGTTAGCTATTCCAATTTTTTGTAACATTTTTTACAGCCACTGCTATTGCAATGAGTTCTGATTTCATTGACTATTGTCATTTTTTACTTGTGGATGTGGGTGTCATCCCTTCATGGGATTTACCAGCGATGACGTCTGAACCCACGAAGATAATCTTGCGTCACTGTAAATCCTGACTTTGCAAAACGTAGAAACCTCTGTAAAGACAAAAATGTACGAGACTTGTTACAATACGAGTGGCACCACGGCACCAGAATAATGTCTTGCAGCAATATTAAAATTGCTCTGTACGGTTGCTGACTTTATCCTACGATGACGGCAGAACCAACCTCATAGTCAATCGTGCAAATTAAATGACTCCGTGACTAAAAATCCTATTTTGATAGTCTCATCTGTTAAAATGTTAACTTGTTGACTGACGTATTTTCGGAGGTTTTTAGGAATACCCGTGAATGTGTTGGTAATTAAAATCAAACAATCATTTTATTCAAGGTTCCAGTCAATATTCTTCATTACATAATAAAAATCAAAAACCTCTCATCTGTTTGCTTCTATCTCTCTCTGTCCGACTTTTCAAGTCGTAGCGTTCTTGATTCATTTTCAATACGACCAATAAGTAGTCACATTTGGTAATATTTTGGGAGCTGCAAGGGAAGGGAAACAATTCATTTTTGAAACTCAATTCTAATGTAATGAAATGTTATAATCCTGTAACAAACATTAGTTCTTCAATCTTTTTTAACAATTTTATTCAACACCAATTTATCAACATTCAGTTATACAACAAGTCAAGACGTAATAACCACTTGAGAAATATCTGCCGCAGATGCAACAAATTAATCAAGCGAGACATACTTATTCGTTACAACTTTGACCTTATACCTTTTTGGTATTTTGACTTTAAGTTTTAGACAAAATACAACAGAGTTTATTCTGGCACACTATGTACCGTAGTTGAACACGTTATGTGAAGTCGGTCTTACAGTCAAATAAATCAAAAATACAGACTGGCGCGTAACGTGTTAATTTGTCCCTCTAGCCAGCCCAATTTGGGGAGTCGGACAAAAGGTGAGATATACATTTTGTAGAAAATCTTATGAAGGATCTTAAAGAGTCGTTTCCTTAGGTAGGGATGTCATGTTCATTCAAGGAAAGAATTTGCAACTCCGAGTCATTCTCAATATGTGCATGTAATGTGTGCATCAACCAAATCGTACGCATGATGCAGTGTGTAATGAATTTCGTGCAAACACTTCCCTTGATTACCATTAAACCATGCGTGAACAAACTTGATTGTGGTTGACACCTATGCTCTTACATACTTGCCCGTTAAATGGGTAGACATTGTTTTCATGCAATTAGTTATAATCCCAAGTTTCTCGTCTTCAAATCCCACACGGAAAACCACCATTTCCCCTCCAGGATTAGGTTAAAACTTTTCCATCCACGATACTGGATGAAAATATTGCGGGCTAACATTATTTGTGCATTATATCCTAACCAGCCATGAATGAATGTGTCGGAGGATTAATTATAGTACTGTATAGGTCTTACCTTGGGTACTAAATAAGTCGATAAGCTGTTTTAATTGAAGCCATTTAGTTCAAGTATATAAATACGTCAAGTCAAACTGCAATATGCCAGCTGTTATAATTTTAATGCACGCATCATTTCTTTTCGGCGTCTTGGGCATTGCATGCAGTCATCGAATCATACAAAATAAATCATACTACCAAGTTGATACGTAATTGAATTCAGGTAAGGCATTTTGAATTTTAATTCATCCGTGACATCAGTTTAATCAAAAGAATAACAGGATACTCTTTGGGCAAGAAAATGAAGTTAATGGTTCTCGTTGTTGTTGGAATGGTGACATTTTTGAAAATCCGTGAGACGACGAGTCACGCAAGGGAGTCCAACCACATGGCCAGTTCGAGACAATGGCGATCTTTGGAAGGTGGTGAGTCTTCCGTGGCTACCGGTGTCGGAACTGGCGGTAATGAAGTTAAAAGAGAAAATCGGCCCAAAGAATCAGATGAGAATAGTTTAGCTGACACGACAGTGACACCAGGAGGTGGAAAACGATGCACAAAGTGTGATAAGCCTCGGTGGGGTGGCTAATGTGATTTTTCTAATGACAATGTACTTTGTGACAATATTTTAACATATTGGATTGGTTTAAAAGAATTTCTCCTGAAATTCTTTTTGCATTTTTCAATTAACTCAAACATATTTTGTAATAATCCATTTAATATAAAAATAGTACGGATTTACTACCACCGACTAACATATTAATTACATCTTAATGTATCTGATACAAGACACTCAGCTGCCAGTATGGGAGTATTTGTGTTTAATTGAATCAAGTTTTATGCAATAATAACTTAACAATGACTGGTCACTGGTATTCGGTACCTATTTGAATTTTATTTCCTTCAAGATAATAATTCAAGATTCAAGATTCAAGATTTGTTTATTCACAAGCAAAAGCACAACATTCCTCACAACAATAGGAATAAATCCCAATTGATCCATCGGTGAGTGTTACACAATCACTACAAAACTACTAATGTGTTATTCACTGATTTTATAATTCTCTGGCATTTTCTCTGCTTGGTTTAATGTTCTAATAATTTATTACTTGTTTTCCCCCGAAGTTGACCCATTTTTTGTAAAAGAGAAACTCCTTGAAATATACGCCCCATACTCAAACCACAAGCAGGATACCTCGGCTCGGGGATTGTGTGACGGGTTAGCTTTGTTTAGCTCTGGACATATGCTCCAGCTCCAACTCCAACTTGTAGTCTGCATTTGAAGTCGAATTGAAGTAATATTCCGAATCTCCTCTATATCGATAAAATTTCACACACTGTTTGTTTTTCGAAATTGACGTTTTTTAAAAAAACACATCATATCATACAGTTCTGATAAACTCAAAAAAGTACAAGTTCTTTATTACATTTTCCGAATTACAATGAACTTTTAACAGTAACATTTTGTTCAGGACGAGTCCGAGTTTGGGAAATAAGGTTACACCTTTTGTCAAGATTGGTTTTGTTGCTTTCATTCCTAAAAAAGTTATGCCATGAGTGCAATGAATTACATCGTAATACTGATTCTGGTGACCATTCTGGTGTTCATATCAAATGGAAACGCACAATTTCCAAGTACAGGACAACTGACGCCGATTAGACCTAGAGGATCGGGTGTTGCAGATGGAATGGCTGTGATATCCACCCGATTTACCTGCCCGCCCGGATTTTTCCCGAGTTTTGGTGAACGCTGCCTTCGTCACTGGGTTTGGAGAAGGCAATCTTAGCAGAGATATATTAATATCTCACATCGAAATATCAAAACTATCTATATTTATGTTGAGAAGACTAATCGATAAACTGTTCAGAGAATTATTACATCGTAATTCGATCTTGATGGCGATCCTCGGGTAGACTTCATCACTCTTTTGAAATTCTAAATGCCCGTGATATTCTATACTATCTATAAATTATAAATCTCGAATAATTGTTAGAGTTGATAAAGATTAATTTGTAGCGATTTATTAGGCAAATTACCACCTCAAATAAAACATTTCTTACAAAACTACTTCGAGGACCGACGCCTTGAGTGTTAATGTTACTTACAAGTGACTAATTGGCTAGTATTTTATGACAAAACAAAAATGTCGATCTTGGATTAAATATGGCTGTCTTTGGTTATCTACATATCAAACAAATGCTTCCTCACGTTGCACAACTTCTTCAAGATATGTGAGCTACTTGTATTAGTGCTGTTGTGGTGAATATGTAAAAAATGATTCGAGGGACCAGTATCAGCAAACTCTTTATGTCCACTGCAAAGTCGTCGGGAGTTCTGCATAAAAAATTGAAACAATACAGAGGATGGAAAATCAAATCAAAATACATAGTTCTTAGAAAGGAACATGCCTCATTCATACAATACGGTGGAAATATCCAAATATTAAATTGCCCGATTAAAAATTTAGACATGTCCGTAATACGATATTCCAAAATAATAAATTCGAGAATCTTGCTGGGAACGGTCTAGGCTGACGAGATCAAAATAATTCTGTGACAATTTAGTCTCCCTGAGGTGATATTTGCACGAGTAGTTTCCAATTATTCCTTGCTTGGTTTGAGGGGGGGTTATTTTTCCGATTTTTTTTACGACGCCTTAATTAGGTCTTACGGGGTGGTTCATAAACATTTACTCCTCCCCCTCTACAAATGTACTTAGAGGTTGCTGGGAAATTTGAGATACACATTTGGTAAAAAATTAACTTGTAATTCGTGGAGATATTAATCTAGTAGTTAACGCGTGCGTCTCACAGATTAGATGAAGTAAAAAAATAAAACAGTCCAGTTGCTCTTATATGACAGATTGACTCGCTATAGTTGCAGTTAGTTACCGTAAAATCCCGATTAAAACGCGGCCACCTAATAGAACGCGGGGCTCGAGTAGAGCGCGTGTACTTCTCGGCCTTCTCCATATAACCTAACGGTAACGGTGAAACTGGTGAAAGTCTTTGACATCTGACAGAGCTCCCGCGTTGTAATTGAGATTTTTAATTTAAATAAAATAAATTGTATTTCGTGGTGTCGCTGATGGGAGAGCAGCATAGACGGGATTAGGATGTAACTTTAAGTTGTATTCTTATCTTTTGTTGAATTGGTTGACACTTGAATAAAACGAAATCTAAATATCTAGGGTAATTACTTTCTATTCTCTGACTATTTCTGTGTGCCGTACTGCGCGCTAGATTGACAACATCAGTAACTGACTAGATCTTTAGCACGGTCCGGGCTTGGATGGCGATAAAATGTTATGAACCACCCTGTTCAATAAAGTAAACAAATAGGTAATAAGCAAATACTAAGTTACCCGAATTTTTTTCAACTATTTGCATTTGAAGAGATTCCCTTATAAAATCGTAAGATCACACATCACTGTCATTGTATACCTGATACGATGATGAATTAATTGCCTTGGATTCCCCTTGATTGTACCGGCACTCGTGACAAGCACCCCTTTCACAACATGATCCATTTTCAACTGACAATGACCTCGCCGCACTCAGAGGTTGCTCCGATCTTGAAGCATGCCTCGTGGAAATCCCTTGTATAAAATGTGAATTTACTACTTGATCTTGTTGCAAAGTTGCTCCAGTGCTGATCTGATTCATCGCACTGTTTTGTACTCTTCCATGATGCAAATACTGATGAGTTTTTGGCAGAATGTGTTTTCTCCTCTTCGGGGTATAATTGGTACCAGTGTTAGTGTTACTGCTACTACTGTGATGCGAAGGTATAAATTCTTCATAAGTTTGAGGCGTTAGCACAGGATAAGACCGAGAACATTTTGGAGAACAATTTTTTAATGAGAAACACTCATCTGTACCTCGTGAACCCACCCCTACGTAGTATTTACCACCACTAATATTTTCAGAAATGGGTTGACTGAAAGTAGATGCATTACTCGTTTTGCGACTGGATTCCTGATTACTAGAATATTTGTATGAGTCACTACTAATACTACTAATGACGGACTCTCTCGTTGACAAAGGACTATTGATTTCCATACTAGCTGGCTTGTTAACTCCATATTTTAAAAGTCTGTTCACGGATATGAGCTGGTCTTGAACTCTTTGAAATTCTACATCTACATTCCACCCGGAACATGCTTCAATTTCAGCATCCAATATCGGGTCACTAAGAGTGTGATCTTTCCAGTCAAGCCTAGCTATTTTGTCCAGGTATGGTTTCACAATTTGACATCTCCTGGTCATTTCTCTCAATTTTTTAATTTTAGCCCCAATGTTTTCCATTTGATGAAACTCCTTCACAAAATGGTTTCGAAATTTTGAAGACGAAACACCGTCAAAGAGATCACATGGGCTACGGTCGTCAGTTTCGTTGTCGATTCCTAATGTGGTTTCATTATGACGGTCTAATTCTGAACAGCTAACTGTTGTAGCGACATAATGTTCTACAACTTTTGGTTCATTTTCAAGTTCAAAATGTTTGCCTTCTAATTCACTAAAATCAAAAACACGGTCACGAACAACTTTCACTGGTCGGCTCTCATTCCCTGGTAGATATTTTCCTTTAATTATTTCAATGGACTCACAAGAGGAGGACGAAGTTAGAGATGACTCACTAAAAAATAATGCTTCTTCGACTGAACTAGTTACAGGTGCGTCCTCAACCTTTCGCCTTAGTCGAAATCTGGTGAAACATTTATTTTCCTTTGGTGAACACTCAAAAGTTTCCTCGTCCTCATCAGTGCTCTCAAAAGGCGTAGTAAAAACAGGGGCAGGTTTTGAAAATTCAGATACTTCTGGTATTCCAAATCCAAATTTAGGAATACTCGTCTCCACACTTCTGCATCTCACTGGTACCGTGTTTGTACTAACACAGCATTGATTTTCACTGGCTGATTCCTTTAGAACATTCGGGATTTCTTGAGGATTTACTAAAGTAGGACGACGCTCACGAACTACAGGGCAATTCTTGGGTCCAATTACTTCCGTTGGAGTGACTCGTGAGAAATTAAATTTTTCTGATTGAAGATTACCATGAATCCTTTCTCCAATTCGAGACTCAGAGTCTAGAGTATGACTAGTCGGGTATTTGACTGGGAGTAAATATTTTAAATGATTAATTTTCATTTTTAGTGGTGGGGATGTTGGGGGTGAAACAAATGTTTCATCTTCAGAGTCACTAGACGCCGCAGTTTTCGGAAGAAGACGGACTTCTTGTTGACGCCAAGTCAGGCATTTAATGGAATTGGAATAAGGGATGAATACTTCTGTTCCGGGAATTTTGGATGGAGATGTATTCACAGATTGGGATGCACTCACGTAGCATTCTTCTCTCTCAATGTCCGCCTAATAAATACATAAAACCAAATTCATTATGCTTATTAAGGTACAACACTTGCGTAGAAATAATTATGTTTCAGACATACCTGAACCATAGCGTCTGAAGACAAAGACTTGGTTGTAGATGTACTTGTGGTTGGAGTTTCTACTGAACCCGCACGCATGGGCGACTGTCGTTTCTGCTGTTCACTGCTTTGATGATTCCAATTTTCAATGGCGGAAATCAAGCGGTTCCATCCAGTCCTGGGCATCAGGCCACGAAGAATCCCACCGTTCTAGTCGGAACAGTTTATGATTGGTTTAAAAATTCAACTACCGAGAATGAAGCAGAAACTACTTGCAGTTAC
>JAQGCA010000364.1:0-29926 GCA_034698945.1 Protaphorura quadriocellata
CGGCCAGGTGAGTCATTTTTCTGGACCCCAAGAATGCATGCAAATTCGTATGCAAAATCGGTCCCGTGCCTCCTTAAATAGTATTTCTTGTAGTCAGTTGGCTGTAGCGTATAGTGGTACAGAATTTCTCCTATTTCAGTGTAGTAATAGTTCAATTCATCTCAGGACACCGGATGTTTGATGCTTTACAAGGAAAGTCAATTTTTAATTCTGTTTGAATACCGACTCGTGTCTTTCGATTATATGTAGAAGGTCAATCTCCTGTATGAATTCAAATAAAAATTTGCATGTTATCCTGGAATTCGGTTATCCGTTCGCAGGTGTACATTTGCTGGAGTGACCCTGCGCACTGTACATGAAGGCTGCCCTATATCTCGGTCGCCAGCAGAAGAGCTAAAAAAGACTAAGGGGTATTTGAGTTCCAATTTGGGAGAAATTTTGGTAAACCACGTCCGTCTCATTTATCATAAGAGAAAGTGGGAACGAGAGTTTTCTCCAAGACCGCAATGCCCAGACTACTAGGACCCAGGAATGAAAATGAGTGTGGCGGGCGGGTAAGAGCAATTCGTGCTCATAACTCATGGATTTTCAGACGTAAGACGCCTGACATGAAACGGAACAATGCATTTGAGCTCTAATCTCCGACTACAGTTTCCCACACCTGTTACTTGCTTCCTTCAAAGACTCCTCATTCACTCAGCCAAGTCCAGTTCCGTGAGTTCCGTCTAAATACTTACGCACTGAACTCGTCAACACCTATGTTCAGTTTTTATTTATCAAACACCTAAATAATCAGCACAGTAAGAGTTTCACTGAAATTGCTCAACCGAGTTCTAATAACCAGGAACGTAAAATTTTTGTGGGGCACTAATGAAATCCATTCTTCATACAAATAAAACCTTTCCGTGCACTTCTGCTCTTTGCACAATGGCCTGTCAACATCTTCTGTGCTTTAATGTATGTTACAACTAATTATGAGCACTATACATCACATATCACAGATACCTGTTCCTGGGTTGAAGAATTTTGTGAATGAGAAAGGCGTGAGCCACATAACACGCCTCATGGGATTTCTCTGCGTCTCTGATTTGATTTGATTTGATTTGATTGATTTGATTCTTTTGTTAAAGTACAATTCGGAAGCAGTCGGATACAGTTAAGTACAAATACTAGATTGTATCGTTAGTTCAAGAACACGAAAGTAACAGTATCATCTTCTAAACTACAATTTGGAATCCAATTAAAATTTTAATTCATATGAAATAACAATTTAGTACCAGTAATCAGTAACTCCAATTAATCGAATGAAATAGAATATGCATTATTACATCCATGATATTCGTAGCAAACCTTAAAAGGACTGAGCAGACTCCTAAATTGATTTGCAGTTATTCCAAAGTCTCATGTGAAGATGATATAAGAATCTCATGTCAAATCCTATGTTAGTTAGTTAATTTCTTTTATTACGGTCAAGAATTTCAGTTCGAACTGTTGTCAACATTCGGACCCGGCTTTGAGCCATCAGAAGAAACAAAGGACAGAATATATACATAGAAAACTTAACTAATAAATAATTTGCAGAAAGGATCATTTGAATTTATGAACTTAATACATTACAATTTCATTCAAAATCATACACTCATAATGGTTGAATATTTTTTCATTGTCCTTGCCAGAAACCAGACGTCAACGATAATTCATACAAATTTTTCCAACGACTTAACCATTACAAATTTAAAACCACAGTCTTTCATAAACTCGTTGCATATATAACAAATGAGAGATTTCAAGTCAAAACCGATAATATTACACACTTGTTGAAACAAAGTAAAAACCCTTATAATTAATTCATGGTAAACATTCTTATCTATACCTTTCTTTTGGACTTTATTTTTTCTTGCCCTTGGCACAAAGGCTGGGACGCAGGCTGGGCAGGCATATGTTCTACTCTTAATAGTTTCAAAGAAAGACTTGTCACTCATAGTTAAGGAACAATTCCACCTATGACAAAACTCAAAGCAATACACACATTGTAACATACCAAAATTTTGATAATTCTCTTCACCATATTTGTACCTATCATCCTTAAAGTACATCCAATATCGAGTATCCTGATATACAGTAGGCACAACATCACACTGGATAATCTCATTGCATATTTTACACGGTGGACCCCAAATACCTGAATTATATTGTGGTCCGTCCGGAACCCATTTCTCAAGGTCTGAGTTATCCACATAATCAACGAATAACTTATAATTAACATTTCCTCTCTTACCCAAAATTAGAACATTTTTTACTGATGTGCTTTCCAGTATCCTATGAACTTGCTCACGAATTAGATTTAGATTCAACTAAGTTAGATTCAACTAAGTTAGTTCAACAAATTTTGACGGACTGGTTTAATATCGTAAGAATCTTAGGGGTTTGCATTCCAAAATATTTGTTCAACTCACTGAAAGTCAGGGTATTCAATCCACACAAATATGTACCCATATAATATGTACTATACCATGTAATATATTTTCTACTACTACGTAGTGGGAGTTTAGTGTAACTCTTTATTCTTAGAACTTGAACACAGGGTCATCAGTATTTTTTAGTACTCGATGCGATTGCGAAAAGCGGTGTTCACTCAATGTGCGATAGATAACAACAACGTAAAGCTCTATTGCCTCATGATGGAGTCAGAATAAAAGTCAGGTCTGGCGATCTTAACTTCATAGCAACCACACAAACTAATTTTTCTTACAATTCGAGAAGACGCATTCCTTAAAATATTCTTACAAATGTAATTCCTTCTTTCAATTTGAAGATACTTAACTTGAAGAATTTATTGAGAAAATTAAGTATTACATAGGATTATGTCGAATATAGTAAGAAAAATGCTTCCTCAAAAGTGAAACGAAATAGTCGGCTGTGCAGTCAGTAAAATTAAGGTTACACTTCTTTACATTTATATCTCAAGGTACAGTTTTTAAATTTCTTTTTGTAGGACGTGGCAAACAAAAAATATCTGTTGTTGTTTCTAAAGTTCTTTGAAGTTCGGATGGACTGAATTTCAAGACTAGGTTTGAACGGTTATATTTATTCCACTGAAAAGGGCAACTCTTTTCATACCTCACTTTAAGACCTTCCTAGTGTCAATTTTCCGGAGCTCGTGTAATGCGCGAATACGTAATATGTACCATGTAGGTTAGATTGGGATGGAAAGGAAGAATGAAGGATAAAGATATGAGACAGATCAGATCATAAGAGAGAGTAGATGACAAGTGAAGGAGTCTGAGGAGAAAATATGCTGACACCGCTCTCACCAAGACATGTTTTTATCTCATTCATGCTTAGCTTAATCCATTTTTCCTATAGACAGGCGACCCTACGAACAAGTAAGTTCCATGAGTGAGAACACAGAAAATCAACTCGGCAGCACCCACTGAACGTGAACCCGCATTCTTTTCATTCTTCGCGACTTTCAAGGAGAAAAGAAAGATAGACTTTCTTCATTCCCACTCTTACTTTACTTCCTATCGTCTACGCCTCTCTGTCTACTTTCATTTTTTTCAGTTTTGGTTTCATTCACCCGTTATCCACATTGGTTCTTGGTTCTGGTTATGGTTGAGAAGAACTTAAAAAACTGAAGAACCATGCATTTATTCCATTCAACTCTCTCCCACGCTTTCCGCTCTTCTGATTTCTGTCATTTTATTTCGACTCATTCATGTCAGTATTAGGGCACAGCTTGCGGCAGAATTTTTAAAGACATTCGAGACATGGTAGTAGATTTGAGGAAGTGTGGTCTACAAATATTACATTCAAAGTAGCAAGTAGCCAATGTTGCAGAATAGACAAAACTTTGGTTGTGTATACGGGTCAGTGTGATTTCTTTGACGAGAATTATTTTAGTAATATTAAAAAGAAACTAGTTCCTCTGTTTCTGAAGAGAATCAGGAAGGAACATTTCGTATAAATAATTAGTATGACTTCCTCATTGATGAGAGATTGTTTCACGAATGCTACCTTTGTATAGTTCAGAAAGTTCACACTGAGCACTGAACTGGGAAACCGTGTTTTGAGGTCACAATTGAAACATTTCTGCCGAAATTCTCTTCCATATAATCCCTACGTTTGCAGTAGCCGGATTAGCCCATTTAAAAAAAATAAGTGCTCGAATATATGTCATCAAGGCTTTCATACAATCGTGAGAATTTGTACTTAAACCTGAAAAAAATTAGTAACTGCTCGCTAAATGGATGTCGGAACACACTCCCCACACTCCTTTCTATTATTTATTCCGAATTCCCCACATTCCAATTGCGCTCTACTCATTTCTTCCTGAATTCATATTCCGGAAGAGTTCTATGCCTGGCAAGTAGGCCGTCCCATGGAAAGAGACCTGGGTTAAGTTTTGGACCATTTCTTCTTCTTCGCTTCGCACTCTAAACACGTTGACTTACGGGAAAGGCAATCTCACTTTCTTTCATTCGATTACGATTAGACTATTAGAGGACGAGGAGCAGTCCAAGTCCAATGTGTGTAAAGAAAGAGCCCGGGCTCTGCAATGCATTCGCTTCGTTCGTTCCTTCAATGTAATTCAATCCAAACGTACACATTTTCCACACAATTTGGGTTTCTCCCTTCTTTCTTACCTCAACTCCTGATTTGATCCAACGCGATTACTACTTAATGGTCAATGAAATCAAAATGGGAATCACAAACACCCATGTTCAACCACCGGAGTCATTTTTTGTGGCTTCCATTAACACCTAATGATCCATTCAACAGTTACAGTCCAGAAGAATTCTTGTACAAAGTAACAACGTTCTGGACGGAAATGATTCACTAGACGATATGTTCTACTAAATATGTTTTATGCTTTATATGTATTTACAATCTTAGGCTCAAGTTCATCGTATTTAAACCGTATTATTAAGACTGATCTTCCGAATACGAAAGTAGAATTTTAAGTGCACCTTCGGAGATAGCAAAAACATCTCTGATTTTTTTTAATTGCGTACCTGTCCACCAACGAAGTGAAGATGTGACAGAACCGCCCTTTTTTCCTTTTGTAAATTCACTGTAACAGCCCAAAGATCATGGAATAACATGTAATGCCGTTTCTTGAACCGCATTTACGGTAGTTCAATGCGATTTACCTTGTCCTAACCTGTTTTGACCCTTCACTATCAAATTAATGACACCTACTGATAAATCAATTTGACAATTCATGTTGTGTTGTGTGGGCTATGTTGTTGATTACTTACATCCAATCCAATCCAATCAATTTTCGAATTTACATCTTTGGTTGGTGAATGACTCGAGTTTCAGGAAGTGTGCGTTCTGCGTTCGATACTTGTCGACTGATTCAATACATAACTTTTTACCATTCTGAGTTTTCTTGTCAATTTTAAGATGAAGATACAAAATGTTCGGATTATATTTGATCGGAATTTTCTCCTAGCTATCGCTCATCGGCGTTGAATGAAATGGGAACAAAGCTCCTTATTCACTCCGAACTGAACTTACATTTGGAGTCTCATGAATTTAGTTGGTGAGTTTCATTGTGAAGAAAATGAGTAATGTTGACTAGTTGAATCCGACAAAATTTATTCACCGCGGAGCCCTCTCAATGCATTATACATATACACATTCAACACATTCAGTGCAATTCACTCATAAATTAGTCACGGAGAAGTGAATGAGTACAAAAACAGTTAGACATTGGTTGGGTGGGATAGAACAGGGTACACTATAGTACTGGAACTGGAACTGGGCAGAGTTACAACAATGAAATTTCCAAAACAGGAATATATGCATGGATGCAAATATTGAGAACTACATTCAAGAGACGAAATTCCATTACATAACGGGAGGATTGGTTAAGGGTAAGGCCTCCATGACTTGTTCCATAACATGAATGCCATAAGCGTCCTGTAAGCTCAGTTTCTTGGGTGAAAGACCCGTTTTCGGAGAAAGCACGAGGAGAAAGGGGAGGACTGAGCACCACTCATTCTTCACGGTTGTCTTGACGTCTCCTCCAGAATTTATGGTTGACCACACTTTTTACGTTCTTTGAATAGAAAATTTTTGCATAATTTCCGAGCTCTGAATACACAAACAAAAGGAAAGGGGACGTCGATGAGCGTAGGCTGTCATCCACATGCACACATGTGTCCGTGCATTCAAATCTCTCTGAATTAACCACATTTCAAATTTAAACTTTTTTTCCTTTCATTCCTCACGCACGCACATATAAACCAAAGCTAAATCTTATAAGGCTCACCTGGTGAATTCTGTTTTTCATTCTTCTCATTCTTATGGATCAGATACAATTCCATTTTAAAATATACCGTTTCAGGGATTTTCACCGTACTCCAACATTGTACTACAATATAATTTTTGCGAGTTCTTTTAGACTTTCTGTATGAAACAAATTATCTGGCAAGTATCCGTTACTGTTTCTTCTTAGTTTCTGTTCGTTCATATACTGCTATAAACTCACACAGCTATATTTCTTTTCTATACATTCGCTGTAAATTTTTACTGTGTCAACCCACAACAGTGGCAGTGAAGCCTGGAATGCTGTAAAAGTAGGTTAGAAATCAAAAATCGTAATGCATTCAGCCTGATTTCTGGTCTCTTCAAGTTTGTATCCATTATATTGAGACAAGTTTTTAGTTTTGAATTTCAAAATTCGAGATACGATTATTCCAACGAGACGAGTCTCAGCATCAACTTACACTATCCCGTCACAATATTTTAGGGCTGTCTCAGGTGAGATAATGTTAATAGGAATAGGATACTTCAAAGCAACTGACGGCCATCGGTATTTATCAGGTCGTCTATAGTCTATAGTAGACTTCAAAAAATGTTCTTTGATGAATGGGTAAAGAATAATTATTCATAACGTATGATTGACAAAACGTTACATATTAAAATTAAAATACAATTCCAGTTATGTGTACACTGAGTGCACGTAATTCTAAGAATGTTGTTTGGTGCAGTGTTTAGAAAGGTTCAACAATAAGTGGTTTCTGCAAATTTAGTGAACCTGGAATGTAAGGGAATCAACGAGCTTACCAATTTGTGCAAAAATGCATCTCTGAGTGGAAAGAAAGATCAAGTTCTATTCAAATTCAAATTCATTAATTGACAATCACCGTAAGGCGAGATCAAATATGCAGGGATTGGGTTGGCTTTCCATTTGGCGTAGCGAAGGTCGTTCTAACAATAAAACTTTGGCGGGGAATAATCTCCTCTTTATACTCGTACCAACCATCACACAGGATCGGTCTGAGAATTTGGACCCCATACAGAGAAAAATAGCGGAGAAATTATTTTAAAGAAACGAAAATTCTGTACAAAGAATCAATCACACCGCGCCGTCCTAAAGAAATAAAATTTAGGGAAAATTTCGTTTTAATATATTTTGAGCCCCCAAGTGACTCCAACCCTTCAGATTCAAGAAACTTAAGCAATCTTGAGTGTATTAGCCTAAGTGACTTTCTTTGCTTCCCTCGTCATAACCTTAACACAAGATTCAATTTTCACAACTTTCCTTCAACGACACACGATTTCCGAACGCGGCGAAAGGTTGAAGGGGAACGAAGAACCGAATCGTTTTCACTACATTACAAAACGACTTACATAAATGTGCACTCCACACTCGCATTCATGGCCGTTTTTCATTCGCAAGTTCACGTTCACCTTGATAGTCAGAATCAAAATGAATACAATGCAGTGAGAATGTGATGTAAATGTATAAACATTACCAGAATCCTTCCGCGTTCCCAAGCATTCACGCAATTTCCGAATACGATATGAATTCCGTTTCCTTTTCACACTCCTCTCACGAAGGAAGGCCACGACTCTTTCAATTATCACTCCTTGCAAAATGTTACCAGTTCCCACTTTTTTTTTGGCAAACCGAAACAAATAAAAATATTAAGAAATTGTTTTATTGATTCCAGTTAAGAGAATTCGACCTATATGTATTGAGGTAGTAGCCAAACAAAATGTCCATCGCATCTCGCATGACCCCACCTACTGAGCAGTCGAAATGTAATATCCCGCAAAAACCAGAATACATTTAAGAAATTCAATCTTTAAGAAAACAAGAGTTCCGTGAAATGAACTTGAACTTTTCATATTAATATGCATAGCATTATTCAGGTCGCTCGCACGACGACGACGGAATATTAAAAACTTAATTACTTGTTCAGCACCGCTGCATTCGCCAGACGAGATTGCACTGAATGGGACTAAAGAGTACATGATGTAATTTCACACACACGCTCCTGATTTTCTACTAAATGGGTAAAGGAAAATCATGTTTTCTAAGTCTGAGAGAGTAAATAAGCCAGAAAAGAAAAAAAATGGTTGAAGGAGAAGGAGACAAATGGGGAAGCGTTGGTGGATAATCACCCAAGTGTCTGCTTTATGTCCCGCAACATAATTTCATCCATTTGTGGTCCCATGGGAAAACATTTCCTTCTCAGTTTTATACTTTGTATTTGTACACCTTCAAAAATCCAGAAACAGAAACCCACCAAAAACCCAAAATCCCGAACCGACAATCTGGAACTGTGAAAAAGAAAGTTAGTCCTGTGGTTAGTGTGGTTTTCCTTTTTTCAGTGAAATGCTTCCCCGGCTTTCTCATTATATCCTAGCCTTTTATCACGTACTCGTCGAACACTTAGCAAAATGACGAAAGCATTCAGGGAATTAACTCAATTCGAAAAATAAATACTTTTCTAGGGTGGTCCGCACAAGATTTGTACCTTACTCGACCAAACATTCATTATTACTTGTAAGGAAACATCAATACCCCTAGAAACTTGTAGCAGGTGAAACCAATGCGTTAATGTGGGGTAAATTCCAATTAATTACGAAATTAATACCAAAACGGTCTAATTCAAATAACATTTATTGTCTTGTTTGAAAAAATGGAGGTGCAATTGACTGATTGCTAACGGAAAAGTCTCTACACCCCATGAGTATATCATCTACTAAAATGTTGCGACTAATAATTTATGTTTGGAGTAAGCCGGTTTTGAAAACAGGTCTCGTGCTTTGTCTCAATGAGTCAATTGACCCGGTACAAATGAAGTAACTGGGGATCGGCGGCTCAACGAATTTTCAAAGTGGGCCCTTTCAACACAAGGCATCGATCTGACTGTTTCGTTACCAATTATGGGGTTGTTGCTTCTTCAACTAATGCAAAAGAACCACCCTGTATTAAAAGGATTTGAATCTAAATCTCCTTTGAGTTAACCATCCTGTCTAAGGGTAGTGTGTTTATAATTCGGACAAATCCTATAATCCCAAGTAACTCCTGTCGGCTTATTAACGTCGTGACCCTTGAGCGCTTTCGGCGTGTGCGTGCCTCCATGCCTGAGGGATTTTGAGAACCCTTTGATGTCTATTAGATTTATGCGCTTGTGTGCTCAAACTGGCATTGCAGTAGTAGGAGCAAGTACTGTTCTTACTCAAACTCTACAGCTCTTTTTGTGCCGAGTGCCGGAAGGAAAATATTTTCCTTTGTTTGCACTTTCTATTTTCATCTGGAATTTTCTCCTCTTCTTGTCTTGTCTCTTTTTGGAGGGGGAAAGTAGAACAGGGCAGAGGAAAGGAAAGAAAGAATGCAATCCGGGCGAAAATTTTATTGTGAGACATTTTTTGGTTCTCCTTCTTTTGCTATTGTCTTGAGAATTCTTTCAATTGCATTGCATTGAGTTCACTCCAAGTCCAACAAACCCATTGTAAGTCTGATCTTCTGAAAATGAAATGAGATGACGGTGAGAAAAGTCAGAGAAAGCCAAAAAAAAACTCACTCCGCCCGTAGTAATGATGATGATGAAAGTAAAAATGAGATAAACAACACAATTTACTTTTCGTCACTTTGCCTTAGTCCTTCAGATTTGATCTGTCTTACCCGAGAACTTTTTAAACCTGAGGCGTGCTTTCAGTTCAAATGACTCTACAGGGCCCTATAAAATAATTTACCCCTCCCCTACCTTCCTTATACCTGTGAAGAAAGCAAATAAGTGTCGGTCAGAATTGTATGTCGATTCACAGGCACAATTACTCAATTTTTCACTCTTCATAGCTGCACTCTTGCACTGCGCGCATCTTATTTCAATGCTTCGTAGACAAGGGCCGAGTATTAACTTGGAGGATGTGTGGGACCTTGTGAAAGTTAAAACCTAGAACGGCATCAAAAACTGTCACTCTCTTTGTGTGCTTTGTTTCTCAGTTAGAATGACGAAGGAGTAAGTCATAAGAAAATTGCAAGCTGGGACAGGGAAAAGGAATAAAGTTGAAGATGAGGAAACATAAGATAAAATAACATAATCATAAACATGAATGGTTCTTAAACGCTGACATCAGCTAAGCTGAGCAGAACAAAACTAAACGAAACCTACTCGAGGACTGACAAAGACTCAGTCGAACCAGAGAAGCAGTTTGGCAGTTATTCTCCTCGTAATACCCGGGTATCGGTATGGGTCCCAGTTGACGACGACGTGCACATCTGAACAAGATTTTGCAATAGTTTCCCAGGCCATGGAATACTTGGAATGAAATGTAAACTCTGTGAAAATTCCAACTGCACAATTTTCTCTGCCATTTTCCATACGGTTTTGCAAGGATTTCACAGTTTCAAGTAAAGTCACAAATAAGGTTTTATTATTTTGCGTAATGTTGTCAATGTCTTTAAAAATTTTACAAGCTAGATTGACACGGCTTTATGGATCAATATTTAATGGCATTAACAATCACGTGAGTGAAGTGCTACATCGTAATTAATTACCAGTACGCGTTCAACTACAAATTACAATTCTAGAAATATGATTGCCTTTCACTTATATAATTATAATACACGTGTAAAGTATATGTAATAATTTTAGAGTGATTTTTAACACATGGTCATGTACACAAATAATGAAAGAACAGTCACACGCTTTAAGTAACAAAGTTAGTAAATTCCTGAACAAACTTCTTTGGCTCAAACGGTCAGTCCAGATTTAAACCGTATCAAAATATAAGAATATTTTCGTTTAGTTTTCATGGCTGTTTTCGTAAATATGGACATACAATTATTTTATAATTAGATAGTCTTAACAAAACAAAATTCAGCGCGACAGCTCTAACACAAAAACCGTCTAGTTGCTATTTTGTTCCGCGCTGCATTGACCCAAGTCAAATTAATCACCAGTAACCATGCGCCATCTACGAACCAGCGTGTAAAGTCAAGATCCTGAAGAATTAGTCGCACAGCGCGTCACGGTTTGGTTCGTGAAACGATATAGATTGTAGCTCACCCATAGGTAATTAAGTCATTTGGCCATAAGGTATGTGAATGGACGGACGCACATGAATGTCTAAACTATAATTAACAGTAAATGGACAAAATCGTGAAAGCGAGGGGAAGTGTAAGAAAAATTACAATTGAGATTTTAGACATAGCTTTCTTGAGTGTACCGACATTGCAACTGTCGATGTCTCTTAGAATTCGTGTCCCATATTGCTGATCATATACCACGTCTTTGTTAGAGTTCACGAATCGCCCAAATTGGTCAATTCTCCGGGCGTTGTCATTCTCAACCCCACCGTCTGCCAGCGGGACTAACCCCAGTGATATATCCTGTTACAAAGCAAAATTTGGCAGAAAGTTATTCAAAATTTAGCATTATTCAACCATTAATTACAAAGCATGTAGTCGCTATAGCTTATCATGACTTACTTTGAAAAGAAGATTTGGAATCCCATAGTAAGGACCAAAAAGTCTAAGAACAGTTTGTTCCGTATGAAAAGTTTGTGAAGCTTTTAAGAGTGAGAGCCGGATGTCCTCTCGTTGAACATAGTCCTTCTCTTCACTCGTAATCACTTTGTCAGCCGGAATTCGACCCCAGTGACACTGACGAAACTCTGTGATGGCACGTGTAGGTCCATAAGGGCAAACCAGGCGAAAATTCTGAGACTGTAATCCAGCCGCCCAAGACGCATTTGCCAAACCGTCTCAAAAGAAAACGAAATTACTAAATTGCGAGTTTAAACTACATGAGGGAGGAAGTAACGCGTCGGCAACTGTAAGTCAATTCGTAATTTCATTCCAGCAGTTCGCATTCAAGTATTTATTCCCAAGGCTAGACATAGGTAAGCTCAAACAGGTAGTTGGAAATGTCATGTCATGTCATTCTCACAAAACCTTTCAAAATCACAGTTTAAAACAATCAATTTAATTGAACACCACTTCTGTGTAGTGATTTCGCGTCCCGCGCGGAAATCTAGTTGTATTACCTCCCGCCAACACCGAATTCGATCAACAATAGCTTCAGCCCTGAAGAGTACAAATCTAACCGTGCGCGAAGAAGTGCACTGTGTCAGTGAGTCAGGTTCAAATCGCCGAATTGATATAATGTACATAATACATAATAGCATTTGATCCAGTCAAAAGAGACGGATTTATAATTGACCCTGCGATACGAATTGAAACTAACAGAAAGATATATACGACCATTACCTGCTGGAGAAATACCAGAAGGTGATTGGTCTTTTGGTCGGCACTGTATCCTCTTTCTTTGAAGATTTTCGTGAAAAGTTTCATTTACCAGAACAACTCGCTATTGACGTCTCTATTATTGCAGTCCCAAATATTACAAAACCATTTCTACAATTGATCTCGATAATGAAATCTTAAAATTGTAAAAATATTTTTGTAACGTGTACTGAGTCGAAAGGCTAACGTTAATGTGACGTCAGTGTATATCACTTTAATAAATGGTGATGATTCTCTGCGTATACTTATCAAGCTATCTGACACAACACGTCTTATAAAATTGTACGTCGTGCACCGCTCGATCAAAACGAATTAAAACTCAAGATTGGAATCTATTTAAGACAGTTATGCCTGAGGTAAAGCATTTAAATCAATCGTTAGAAACCTGTATTGAGTAAAGGTGTGAGATGATCCATAAAAGCAACGTCAGCTGCCAATGCAGGCAAACATCTGAAGGCTCCCAAGTCACCATAGAATCCTTCCAATTCATTATTGGCACAAATACTGTCTGGATTCACAAGAGCCACCGGTGCATCTAGAAGGATAAAAAAAAAGATTTACGAATCGCCCTTGTTGGTAAGAATGAAGTATGTAGTAGTCATTGGAGTTCCATGGAATGAAAGATGAAAGTACTAGGCAAAAAGAGGATGGAGAAAAGTGAAAAGACCGGGAAGTGAACGAACCTAAATTCGAGCCAACACAAAGAGAGCAGAGTGATTCTGGAAGTTGGAGATCCGGAGATCTCGATCCAGGGATGCATGAACCGGAGAAAAAAGCCGTCAGGGCTCTTCCAAACTGACAATCGAATGGGTAAATGAGACCGGCGTCTCTGAGGACAATCAATGGAATGTTCCACCCGCTCAAACTGGTCACTGAGCCATGACAAGATCTTTTTCCTCGGAGGTCAGCTATACTTTGAATCCCAGCGTCCGCTCGAACAACAGCCACCGTGTACCGGGCAGTGTCCTGGTCTTCGTCACCGAACCTTTCATAAAATAGAGTAGATAGAATTTAGTTTTACAAAAGATAAAATTGAACCATAATTTTACTAGTCGGATTTAGTAAATTTACCTTTCAGCCTCTGACAAAATCGGCGTTAGTCGATACTTCCTAAAGCCACAGAAAAGTTAAGAGGTTACATTAATTCTTTTTTTTTCAATTGGTTAGGTGGTTCAAAGTCAGGACACATTCCAATCCAGAGTGGGTTTATGACCTAATGGGATCTAAAGTTATCTGGGAGCAACTTCGTGGTTTTGGAGACCCATGGACGCTCTGGAGGCCACAATAATTACGAGAGTGCCGAATCCGATACTCGGTACTTATCCGTACATGAAGTCTCGTGGATTTCCGCTTTAAATTGAGATATTAATTTACCCGGGTCTCCCAGTGTCCACCACCAGACTATATACCATCACTTTAGGTCACCGGAGCCAATTCTTGATATTGAGACCTTCACAAACTTTTCTCAGGAGCTCAAGAGCACCAATATCAAAAATCAAGTCGGATTGAACGGATGTCTCATTTTCCATAATGTTTTAACGGGATGTACTTTGATCAAAATTTAAATTATTTACTTTGAACCAAGATATGCTTCGCGCGGATCCACACTCATCACGTCAGCTTGACCTGTCCTTATCTTCAACATACAGTCCTGACGATCCGTTCCCAAAACACAGTCAAAATATGGTGCAATTCTTCTTCCTACAGCTGCCATTCTGAATCCCATACATTTAGATTTCTCGGCATCACTGCGGACGCAGAATCTCGTGACCCGACGATTTGGACAAGATGGTTTCTCAATTGTAATCGTATAATTTCCTCTGTCCAGATAATTCAAGGGAGTTACCGTGGGAGCCACCGCCAGTGGAATATGGAATTCGACCTCCGTCGGCGCAATCTCAAGAACATCTACTACCCAAGCCAATTGTGGGGGAAGAGCAGAAGATCCTAACAAGGAATTCCCAACAGTCCGATGAAGTGAAATTTGTTGCTGAAGGTCTGCTATTATTCCAGGAGCAAGGAATCGATTCGAAGCAACAAAGGCTTTCCAAGGTCGACCTGCCCAAGTGCAAGGCGCCTGCGTGGCGACAGGAATACTGGAGCCATCTAATAAACCAAGAAAAATAGAGGTAACACCGTTGCATCATAAGTATATTAGTAATATCAAGGTTAGAGATCATTTCGCCGACGTCGTCATTACCAGGACATAAAAATGAATATTCCGAAGCGCTTGATGTTGGTCCGCCATTATTTCGGGATTGTGCTTGCGCTTGTGGTGAAGCATTTGGATTGTTAGGTAATTGTTGAACTGGACTTTGTATAGATTGTGGTTGGCCACTAAAGTATTGGTACACAGTTTCAAGTCGAGTCCATGCAACATCTCCACCGTTTTCTGTCAGACATCTTAGTGAGCCTCTGAATCCGGCATATTTGTCACTCTCTAGGCATTCCCTGGAGTTTTCACAGAGGGAACATAACTGAGAGTACTTGTTCTCTGTAAAAAAGAGAACGAATAAATTGCGTCTTTTATGCTCAATATGTGCTTTGTGATGTAAACCTATGTAATGTCTTTCAAAGCTCGTTTCGTGTCAAGAGCGTAAGCACATAGTCACAGTGTCTGGCATTGCAACTAGTAACCCATCATTCATTCATACTTCTTTTACATAAAATTTTATTGGTTTTCTACTTTCAACTCGCACATTCTGCATTTCTATCTTTGCAACTATGGGCATTTTTGTCGGCAAATAGAGAATGGAACTTCAGCAGAAGTGTCTTCGATCCTTAGGAAGGAACGTAAATACTTGTTAGGGACATGTCATGGGTCACGCTTATCAATTATTAATATGAAAATTCAATGTCTTCCAGCCACTCTCCGGGGACATGCTGGAACTAGAGGCCTTGAATATCCATATCCATGGTATTGCCGAATTTGTCGTCAAACTCTACTGATTTTGCTTAGCGGCCCTCAAAGTAATAAAATGGCGGACATTTTATTGGGCCCCAAATGTATTCCTGCTACGCGGTAATCGCAACAACGAAAAGAGAACGAAAGAATTCATGTTTGATTTGGCTGGATTTGGCCCAGATGAAAGGCCCAATCCAAAATAGTAATAGTTTGACTGTTATAAATACCCCGTGTATTAGCGTAGCCCATGCCCCTTGTGCATTTCTGGCGACCAATCTGTTATTTTATCATGTTGGATCCTTCACAAAATTTATTCAGCAGTGCAAGGACAACAACATGTAAGAAATTAAATCCAACAGGTCTCCTTTGACCCATAAGGTGAGACTGGTGTCCATTTGGGAAATAAATCGACGAATCCGAATGAATCGAATAGGTTGGGCTTAAAATGACCGTAGTCACAATAAACGGGTATTAAATCTAGACTTCTGAGTGTATAATTGTCTAATATAGCTCCGCCTGTTGAGGCGGTCAGATAGCATTAATATTTGGAATCATGTAGCGCAAAATACTGCCGAAATAACTCACTCAGTTCTCGATCCGTATCTCTATCGGCAACCCAACTCCCTGGTGCACAAGACGGGCCGAAAAAGTCATTGGCAGCCGATATTTCTCTCTCAATAGTGGTCAATTCTGGGCCACAGTATTTGACCATGACAGATTTCTCCAAGAGTCTGGAAATTGGTACTTCCCACCCGGATGTCCTTCCGAAGGCCGTATGACATGACTTCTTTCCCTTCAAATCATTCAGATTTCGAATTTGAGCACTGTTCCGAACAACTGCCACAGGCTCGTAGCGGAAGGATCCTGGATGAAAAATCCAAACAAGAAAAGAACAAAGGCATAAAATAGTTAATTACGTGTGTAAAAAGCAAGGCCGAGCCATTTCAGTACGTATACAGTTTGTGCGTAACGTTTGGACTGGTAGGTATGATATAAATCCACACCCAAAAATATTATCATTCAGCCACATTGTTTTTTTTTGCTTTACCTTCTGATTTCAATTTATGGCCACACAGTACGCACCTTCATACGAATATTTGCACTGTCGAATTCTTGCTCTAATCAATAATTGAACTGGTGTATTGTACTGTACCGGCCACGGCCTGATTGCGTTACACTGCCAACTTAATGTTGTGATTGATGCGCGTGAGGATTTGAGGATCAAACATGTTCATGGAAAACGTGAACAAAGACTTACTAATGCCATTATCTTTTACTGTAAAAAACAGCGAAACAATTGCATTATTTTCTATTCAAGTTGAACAATTTGCGTACGGTCGTCGCGATGGACCTTTTCATTGAAAGGACACCCAACGAAGTAGGTATTGGTTTAATTTTAATTCAACTGAATTTGGTTAATTGTTGAGTGGCACACGGCGTCTTCAGAAGCTTAGGAGGCGGGGGGGGGGGGGGCTAATTACACTTGGGCGGGTCACCGTCCTTTAATGCACCAATCAAGTGTACACTAAGAATTGGTAATATCCTACATAAACTATACGGCTGCCTCTATTTAGGCTGCATAGTTAGTTTCAGTGAAAATTTACTAATTTAGTTTTTAATTATTTCATTTTTTTCTCTCAATGGTGTGATTTTTTAAATTAATTTGACTTGTCGAAATCGTACTGGATATCACACTTGAATAAATTGAACAACGTCAATATAATTTTACTCATATGTTCGGCTTATTTCTGCAAGTTATTACAAATTATATCCAATAATTAACATTTGCAAGTAATCCATAATATGTTCAAACAGCAACGCATGTTGTTTTGAAATAGTGGGCCAGATCACTGTTTGGCCTATATGGTAAGTAAATATTAGCATGAAAATCCTCGAGGGAGAAACCCATTTCAAAGCAATCTTCACGCCATGCCAGCCCAAGAAATCTATCCTCGCCATGGCGAAACGGTAAGTACTACTTGTACCGCTACGTTGGAATGGGAGAATGTGACAGACCTCCGGTTTAAATTAGAACATTGTTTGGGCCTGTTTGTGCACATTAGTTGTGCCCACCACCTTTTGTCATATTGAATGTATTTCTTTGACAGACATTGAGTAATCGTTTAATTTTAAGAAATCTTGGCTTTTTTGTTTCCCGGATACAAACTCTTTGACAGCATATTCTCCAGGCCTGGATTAATTTACCTGAGGTGCGCGACTCCAATTAAAATGAATTATGACCTAGTGACGCGTTCAGTTTTCGACGTAAGTTACGTGGTATGGCAAATTAATCTTTCCACTTATTACAATATGTACCACACATGGAGCTATACATGCGTATTTATAATTCAAATTGCAAAATAAGATCAATTATTCTTCTCTTTGGAACAAAGAGAGGCTGAAGATTTCACAAAAAAAATAACAAAGAAATAAATATATAATTGAACAGAATACACGTTCACATTCCATTCCATATTAATTGCATCATGCGTCGTAATTTCAACTGCTATGTAATTGTTGGGATTAATTGTCTTGCGACCGCGGTCGCCTGCTAAGCATATTTTACAACCTTTTTTTCTTGTCCTACTTAACTTAAGCAGACTCAATTTGACTTAATCAAAGCTCAGCTCAAGGAAGATACTTTTGATATGATGGACAACCAAGTTCAAGGTTTGGACAGCACTCTCAATTATTACTGATCTGGACGAGATACCATAGTCATTCTACATGTGTTTTTAATTTTTTACCATGCACCGGCTTATAAGCCAAAGCGCTGATACGGTGTAAAATTATTCACGGCTATTCACACAGGTAGGAATGGTTGCGCTTTATTCAATTTTTTGTGTCCACAATTTTACCTGTGCGAAATTTCTTTTGTGAACAACACTTTTCAAGTTTTACATTATGCGCTTGCCTAAAAAATACTTTTATTAAACTAATTCCAGTGTAATATTTCCTCTAGAAGACAAGTAGAATTATTCCATGATTTACGAGTTTCCTTGAAATTTCGCTCCATGATATTATGCAAATATTGGGATTGTTAATTGCGAATCAAACAGTTGATTTTTAAAACTGACAACTGTCGAAACGGAGTCAAATTTGAACGATTTATTACATTACATTTATTTGTTGACTTACCAGCTTGTCGAGCGGTGGTTCTGATTTCAGTGACAACAAAAAAGGCATCATGGAAGAATTGATGTGCCACATAAATCTCTTCAGGCTCTAGAATCAAGAGGTCTGCTTCACCTCGGGCTACTCTTCCGATACAGTCGATTCTGTTCAAATAGAAAAATATCTTAGAACAAATTCAAGATTACGTAAGAAAATCATCTGGTTTGTGTTCCACAACACAGCTGTTTCAAAAATTAGTCATTTCGCAATTCTAACATTATAAATGTTCTTAGGAAATATTCTTGTACATTTTGCAACTGTTTTTCAATATCTTCTAGAACATGCAATTTTTGCTTGAAATTGTAGGATTTCGAGAAAAATCGGATGAAAGTTGAAAATCTTAGATTCAGATCTTTATATATATACTAGAATCGATTCTAAAATTTCTGATTCGATCAATATCAGATTACACAGTCGTGAAACTGAATTTAACAAAATTTTGTCACAATCTGGAAAACAATAGAAACAATTGTATACGACATTCTGGGACATTAATGCCCGGATATTTTCCAATTTCTAAGGAACTGTTTGAAACTGAAAGCTGCATTAAATTACGAAAAACGTTCGAAGTCGAACGTTTTATTCAATTCTGCTTATCAAAGGACTCCGAAAATATGCACAGGAGGCGAGAAATCACATTTGCCTATACACTTGGCCTACGCACTATACCTAACCTAACGCCAGTGATTGTCGTCGTAACTCACGATGATTTCTCCTACATGTGGTTTACTTTCACAGAACTACAGCATATAAATCTTTTCCAGTATATATTTCCTTAAAAACGAATTTTGGAATAGGTATCTCCCTGAATGAGTGAGACAATAGTGATATGTCAAGATATTTGCAATTTTACTCGGAATTGCGGAAATATACAAGGCTTCGACTTTTTGTTCTGAAGAACGTAGTTGTGGGATGAACTGTGTCATAAATAATGTCATTCTTTTTCTATTCATCCACTTTCGAGGAATTTGTTGAAAGGGTCAAGTCATGTGTTACGTAATCAGTCGTATTAAATTGATGTTGAGTTTTTTCACTGTACTTTTTGGTACATCCATAAGAACGACAAATTCGGCTTCGCGTCCACGTCGGTCGGCTCCTCATCAAAATGGAAATGATTTATGAGTTTTTTCTTTGTCTAGTTCGGTAAGTAAGTAAGTGTCAGTCCAATTTTTTGCATGTCAACCCTACGCATTTGGTCAAGGTCATTCCTGAGCAGGCCATGTAATTCGTGTGATGTCCAAGGGCTTCAATGAATCATACAAAAACTGATATTCTTTGCGAAACACCCTCCAACCAGGTGCAATTTGAAATAATGACATAAACTCCTGTACCCTGCTGTATAAGAGCATCTGCCAGTCATCCCTGACCACTCCCGACCCAGCAGTCAGTCAAATTAAAATTCAATTATGATATTTTTGCTCATTACGTCGTCGCATTCATAAACGATTAAAACTTGTCAATTTTTTTCTGAACTCAAATATGTCAAGATTTCAATTTTAGATTTTGGTCTGGACAAAAAGGATTTAGAGTGAGAGTGACGATCCAAGGGTATTTTTTCTAGGATGCATGATTAATTCACGTCAATTAAATTAAGAGCTGGGTTTTAGATTCAGATATGCTCTGGTCCATCACATGAGCAATCACACCTCGAAGACAAGGCAGACCAGGGCCAATTACGCTATCCCTACACCCCAACCATTTGCAGCGAAATCTGAATAATTCGGGCAACATTAAGATGTACCTTTGTTAAGGAATTAGCTTTTTTGTGATCTCCAAGGAAGTGGTGACATACACACATGGTATTTGTAGTTTGAATATACATCTATGGGTTTCAGTTTAAGCTTTACCCGAATTGTGTATCTTACTATTTTATTGAAACATCCTTTTAGCTTAGGGGTTAATAATTTTGATCCATCTTGTATTATAATTATAATAGGACTACTTACTTGTCATTGCCTGGAATACAGTCAAAGCGTCCTCCTTGTGAACTCGTGTCACTCACCATTTGTTGACAAAGGGGAGTGAAGACGTCCGGTACGCAAAGACGATCTAGGATTTCAAGACACATAAAATGAATCAAAAGGATATGAAATGAAATGAATAAGGAAATTCAAGGTGAAATTGTGCCTCAGCTCTCATCGTTTCAATTACATCGTCTCATCCATATTTCCTTTCTTTCATCATAATTTTAAAAGTAAAATGCAAATACAAGTAGGCTCACAGAATGACCGAGTCCGACGTTCAATTAAGCTCACAGTAAACAATGGAATACAATAATATTAATATGGATTGTTTAGTTCGGTTCACATTGTATTGCCTAGCATTGAAATTCTCACGTATAACATATACATACATATAACGAGTTGCAGGCTTACTTTGTGGTTAAACTATATGCACTGTCAACCGAAGGAAATAAGTATATAATGTGAATTCTATGAAAATGATCTCAATTAATTAACAACTTCATAAACCGTTGGGATGAAATATAACTTCTCAGAAACAGAAAACACGACCGGAAAATACGACTGAGTGAATATTAGAAATTAAATAAAGTTATCATTTTTTTAAAAATTTATTCTGTCATAACTTTTTGTTGAAAATTTCAGAAATCTGTTCATTCAAATTGACATATAAATTGACTCTGTAACAAAATGGTCAGAGCTTTGTATACAAAATTATTTCCGTCTAATTTACGGGAATATCGTTTCTTTTTCACAAAGGTATTGCTTTTCTTACCTAAATAATAATTAATTAACGCTGGTCATCACCCGTTCACGTTCTCAATATATTAATTCAGGGTATTAGTTAGGATTTCGTTAATTGTTTGCCTTTTTTCATTCCGTAACATACAAAACAACCACACTGAAAGAAATTGTGGTATTTGGAAGGAAGTGACGAAACTTTCAAGCCAAATAAATGCAAATCATAAATACTCATGTACTGTAGGGGAGTGACAGGAACTGGAAGACCTTCGGTATGATTTGTATTTGTATTTGGCGATAATTACTTTACACAACATACAGAAGTTTCGTCAAGTCAAACTGTTAGAGAATCTTCAGCATCAGGGACAGAATGGCTTTCCCAATTGAGTTCTTTGTAGAGTACGCGTGTTAATTTCTGGACTCAAAGGTAAATGTGAGAAATACGGAAATCACTTCTGTATATCTAGTGGTGACTCAAAATCATGCATGCCTGAAGTGTCAAACCCCCAACAGCTAGCCAATAAAATGCTTTATTGTCACACGTACCTAACTCCAGCCCTGTGGTGCTGAAGCTGTATGCAAGCACTCAGTGCAGAGTAAAAATATTTGCAAGTAAAATGTCTTGAAGAAATACGCGATCATGATTTTAATTTAATTAAGGGTACAACTACTTCTATGTTGTATATTTACATTTTGCATTGCATGCATGCGTAAAAATAACTGGTAGGAGCAGCTGACAATATACACGATTCATTTTGTTTTGCAAAGCAAACCGTTTGGATGCAGTTCAAGTACAGTAGCGTTTCCCTTGGATTTTTGTCTGTAATTCTAAAAGGGTAATGCGTTTAGATTGCATTTATAATAATTATAATTTGCAGAAGACTGTCACGAGGTCAAAGAACAGTATAGTGCAGTACACATTTCCTAATCTTGCGTGCGGTGTAGGTTTTGACTGAGTTTAACATTTAATCTAACGTTTCTGTGAAAATGTTGGCTTGACGTGTTAATATTATTTTCAAGTTTATGAGAAAACGTCTCAGCTGGCCTTTATGCGTGCGTACACAGAACACATGAGCAATTAACATTTTGTATTCATTGACAAGGAATCCAAAATTTTATAGTTTTTATTCATGCATGGGTCTGGGAAATTGGAAATGCTCTATATATCCGGTCCGGTTGAATCGTTCGTATGGTATGGTGTAAAATTTTGCACCACCGTAAACATTCCTCCTCTATTATTATCTACAATTCGGAATTTGTAGTTTTCTCTCGTACAACTAACTATGCGATGTCAAATGAGTGACAAAACGCAACTAGAACGACTTGACATGTACATGTGCACCTTGGCCTGACTTGTTGTCTAGATGTTTTGTGGCCACAAAACAGCCATTAAAGTCATTTTCGGACCACCAGACCAAACAATACAACCATGAATGTAATTGCAGGCAGCCACATCGCTAACAATTTAATTCATATGGAACGTGCAACGTAACACCCATGATGGACACGGACAAAACAAAAGTAATTTGAAAAATGCCCAAAGGTAAATTACTCATTAAATTCGTCAAGAAATTAATTACTTCGTGAAAATATGAGGTGCGTGGGTTGTATGCCTGGAATTTTTATCACTTCGCATTAAGTATGACATTTTTGTGACTCAATTTTGAGTACTGTAGTGTAGTGGTAAATTAGGAAATACGTAATTGTTTTTCTGGGTAGTAAGTAATTTTAATTACTAATGTACACAGTGACAGCGATCTGAATAAGCAAAATTACTATTAGAATTTAGAACCCTAGTTAATGCAAAATGGATGTAATGAAAATCTCAGAATAGTTAATTAATTTCGTCTTGAGTAACAATTTGAATTGAGTCATCGGATCTCTCGTTATAGGTCACGCACTTTGAAATTACGTTCAGAAGAAAGTTGTCCGTTGTAGCATAGTGTTACAGTCAACCCTTACTACTTTACTATGCTAAGGGTTCAATCACTTGCCTCAGGCATGCCCTGAATGGTAGTGTGACTTATAAGTAAATCTCTGCTAGAAGTACTATGGTGAATTATTTAGACATAAATTAAAGGATCTCTAAATTCTACGTTTTTCATCTATTAGTTTCAGGCAATCCAATGTGCAGATCACATCGTTGAGTTATCGAGTCATATGTAATTAATATAATCTAATAGGTACAGGAATAAAAATCGGATTGAAATTGTAAAAATGAAATTGCTACCTTCCCCAGACAAAATGGAAAACCATCTACAAAAATACGATGTTTGGCCACATCCGCCCTACTAGCGAATATCAATTATTGATATTCGCTTAATGTGCACATATTTTTTATATGGTATTGAAAGAGAACCTCCCCTCACAACTAAACTAAATCAACTCAAAACTATTGGGTCACCCTGTTGACATTTAGTGTTCTCGAAGTCTCAAGAGAGACGAGACGATGAGACGAAAATAAACTATACGACGCTATCCACTGAATAAAATTAAGCCAACCCGATGGAAATTTGGGTAAACAAAGTAATTCAATCCGTCGAGCCAGTTCAATTATGGACGCCGAAATGCTTTGAACGGCAAATAAGTAATGAATAATATCGTGTTTGTTGTTTACGATTCAAACGGGACTGCATTTCTGGTTTCATCATTCTTGGCACGACACTCGTGTGTTGCTGAATTAAGCTACTTATATTACTACTTATACCTACTTAAATTTATCAGGATGCGTCTGGTAAAGCACGTTAATAAAGAATCAAATCAAACACTAACCAAACCCACCCAAAGAAGAATTATATGAACGCGAGGCATTATGTAACAGATAAAATTGGAAGAAAGAAAAAATAGAGTTTGTTAATCCTTCAAATGTTCGATTTTTAATATTTGATAAGTAACAGTTAGGGTAATAAATGAAGTCTGGGACTGATATGACATGCCATGAACTGGTACTGACGATAGCAACAAAGTTCACTCAGTTGCTAAACTCAAGATTCGTAAACAAACTCTCCTCATAAGGACATAATAGTAGAAAGGTGGTTGTCAAGGAATCTTGGCTAAACTCAAGATTCGTAAACAAACTCTCCTCATAAGGTTGGTCCATGCGCTATGTCGATGTGTCAACATATTGAAAAATTTGTTGAAAATTCAATTCTCCGTGTCAACAAGCTTAATTTCGGTGCCCAAATTCCCGTCTGATCTAATGCTTTTGGGCACCAAACGAAAAAAACCAAGTTTTTTTTTTGAGTAAACAAACGCATGGACCAACCTCTATAGAAAGTTGGTCGTCTAGGAATCTTGGCTAAACTGACCTCATTGACTTTGGCATGCGCATGGCATGTCAAAAAATCAGAATAGAGCCTTCCATTGACTAGAAGATACTCAACAATACCGGCACGGGCAGACTCCACAAACCCGCATAGTTATAACGATGACACATACGACATACTATCTTTCCTGAATTCGTTTAAATCTGACCCTACTTGACCTAATGCAAAAGTGCAAGACATGGTTCTGCAGTATCATAGTATTTTCTACTTGCGGACCACACATATCTGGAATGTTGTTGAGTGCGCTTTAAAGCGATAAATCACTAAATATTTAAGCAAAGTCCATAAGGTAGTTCATAACCGTCCCCACACTTTACACATCCAAAGGCGGAGAATAGTGACGAAACTTAAAAGGATACTGCACAAAGGGCACGACAAAAAATACCCTTTCAGAATTGACTGCGTTTTGCATATGTTATAGCCCATAGCGTAGCAGATGCCCCCCGTGTATTTCTAGCGCCGAAACAGTGCGACTTTTGGGGGTGGAACCTTCATAAAAGTTGTTCAACAGGTGAAGGGCTATATCATATCCGAAATGCAGCCAATTCTGACAGGGGATCTTTTGCCGTGCCCTTTCTGCAGTATCTTTTCTGTTGAAAACCAGGTTGCGAACTTTAAATGCACTACCAGGGAAAGTGAAGTGTACAGCGTACGTTTTTAGAGCAATCCTGAAATTATGATTTCTGCAGTGGGGTCAAAAATGTGTGAACCGCCTTGTACCTTTAATTTTTAGGCAACTAAAATTACGCAATAATTTTACAATGAGTGCAAAATTTTTGAATACAGTAATTTCTTCTCCCAGTCATACGTACTCTGTAGTACAACCATTCATTAATTTAAAGCGTAAGCAAAAGTACTGCAGAGACCTGGGAAAGGTGGATAATCCATGACTTGATTCATTTAATATCTTCAAAGTTAATTTCGGCTTAAGTTTTGAGTTCTTGATTTGGTTTCAATTCATTCGTTGGGGATTTTCATCATAATTGATTAATCCTGAAAACTAAACGAAAGGTTCACTTAAGCCTTTGGGGCTTGCTTGGCAATAGTAGTACATGGGTCAGATACACCTATGGCGTACGTACATAGTGAAAACGGTAACAACCGGACATTGGTTAAAGTCATGGACAAGTACAAGGATGCATTTAGAAATTATTGATTCATTCATTCGTATCGGGTTAAACGGAAGTCAAGGCGGTAGAATCACAGAGACATATTATGTCCCAAACAGGAAATAAAGACTTAATTTAATTCTTGAATCAGACTGTTATCGGATAAAGTTGTTTGTTTGTTTGTCTTCGTATAAAATATTAAAAATCATCTCGTCCACAGACATTCGCCATAACACAGGTTAGCTTTCGAGGAGTATGGGTAGCTTTTCCTTCGGCCCATAGGAGGTCACGTCAAGTATATAGGTATAGTAGGACAAAACTCCAGTGGAGAAATACATTGTCTGCCGGAACGAATCGAACTCTCACCCGATAAGGGGCTGATTGTATATACACCAGACGTATTAAGTACAATCATCCTAGTTATGCTAAGTACAATGGACTTGGTTGGCTTACATTAGTGACACGTATCGTACTATACACAGGCAGCCATAATTAAGGTTGAAATTTAGTGATAAGGTCGAAAATTGTAAAGAGAATTCGTATGGGCAGGATTTTTTGATTCCTAAAACGGTTGAAAAAATTTCTTCGCTGCGAAAACACTATTGTATGTATGCGTATGATACAAATCCAGGGAAATGTTTGAGAGAGCAGCCAAGCTTGATTTCAGAATGGACTAGTCTTTTATAGCCCCGAAGCCTGCATCAAATGGGCACTTCCGTGTAACAAGTATGAGAACCAAGCCGACGGCAAATACTGTAATAATAATATTTCTTGAAAGGATTGGAGAAAAGTCATCCTCTCAGTCTCAGGCTATGGAAGTGAAATTGGAAGTGTGTTCTGTAAGTGAGTGGGTATTAGGGTCACTTACATCTGTTTCCTCCTCCAATTTGTGTCAAAGTCGTCGGAATCAAGGTCCCAATCATGACCCCAGTCATCCACCACACGACCACTGACCGCTTCATTTTCTGTAACAACTCTGGTCCTATGATTTATTTCTCCTATTTAACACCACACCAGGAGTAGGTCAACGTCCAACCACAATAATAACTTAATTGAAGGAACCTTAACTTAATTGGTCAACTCAAGTGGTCAAACGAAAAAAATTAACAAGACCACAGCTCCAAGTTCGCAGCGTATGAGTACGAGTGGTTCCTTCCTCACGAAAATATCAAAGCTACATAAAATATTTCAAAAATGAGTACTGCTACTGTTAAGTTATTCTTTTAGACTTTCTCAAGGAAATCGTAAGAAATATTTGAGTAAATAAATTAGAAATTTAAGAAAAGTGTTAATTTTAATATTCCTTCGAGACACTTTTTGGGATGTGTGCCTGGCAAAGTTTGTGAATGAGATGATGTAGACGACGAGTGCTTGACTCTTTCTTTGGCTCTCAAAACTCACAACACGACACAAACACAAATACAAATCTTTAATGTAATCAGATAAGACGAAAAGTACTAATGATATTTAATATTAACTGACTATACGGGGTAAAGTAAACTTCCACTGACACTACTCTACTCTGTACCTCACTCACTTAAGTCATATTTGACGCACATACACAGTACCTTGACTTAACAATTAGTAAGTGTACTTATACTTATTTGCATAAAAGCGGTGACAATGACAGTCTTTATATTCTAGACAACGAATCACTCACAAATTCCGCTAAAAATTCTTTAAAAAATTTAAATTATGAATTTATTTATCCGTGCGTGCGTGTAAGTTTTCCTATTATTATTCTTCGCGTTACTCAGAACTTGGAAAGAAAGAAAAGATGTGATAGCTATGACTAATAATTCATAAAGAATAGGAATAATTCTCAGGGCAATAGTTTAAACTAATGTTAAAAACAATTAGGGGGTACACCGTGGACGGACGGAAGTTGGAAGTATGAAGTATAATAGTTAATTGTTGTTGTGATTTGGATTACGTCAATTCAATGAATGAGAAGCATTTTCTACGAGACCTTAGAACTTATTGCAAATGCAACTGCTAGTTAGAAAATGTTTTGTGCCGTGCCGGGGCAGAACAATAGAAACTTGCCCTTCCAGGTAAACTTATTATGAAGGAAGACCATGGACAGCCCCTGCCCAGGTAGTTACGCACAAATTCTAAGCACCATTGGCGAATTCAGATTTTAACACGCAAAACAAGTAAAATTCATCTCATATTTGCACATGCATGCATGCAAACTTTGAAGGGCTTACCTTCATTAACCCCTTTTCCCTCTTGGAATAAACAGTGTGAGCCATAATTCACTCTTCCACAATGCAATACCACTACTGTAATGCTACTTATTGCCGCAGACCTGCTGACAAACTGTAAAAATCTAAATTAGATAACCTTCTTAAAAAGATCCCTATATCATGGCGTAACCCGTTTTAATATTTGGGGGAATGTAATTCAGTTTTAGATGAAAATATAACATTAAACGTTAACACTAAGTATCCATATCACCGCTTAAAACGGACTTCTTCCTGGGCTGGTCCTATTAAAGAGGTTTTATTGTGTTCAACTTCTATGAAATAAAAACTTCGACCAAAAAGAGCAGCATTCAATTATGTCTTCTCATTTAATTGTACGTAAAATTTCTGTGACTTAGGGTTAGTTAGTTAATTTTTTTTAATATGATCAAGAATTTCAGTTTGCACAGAAGTTCTGGTGCTTGGAGTTCGATTACGTGATCCACTGGGAACAAATCTGGCCTTACTAAATTGTCTAACCTATCATTCCGATTGATAGACTTCGGGGACACGCTTATGATATACCAGCTGTCGACACAGTTTTAGGTCAAAACAATAATAAAACCCGAAGTTGATGCATTTGGATTAATCAGATTGATCGAGGTAAGGTCGACGAAAGATAAAATATACCATATTTTATGAACTAATGCTAAATGTGACATGATACTCTGGCCCACGCTGTATAACAAATGGGCATAGAGCTTGTTTACTTCAAACTAACATTAATAATAGAATTGGCGAATTAAATGTAATGTAAAAGTAACTTTACGAATTCTCGGCTATTTATGGCCACTTATTAAGTCATTAGTTAAAATATTTAAGGGTGACTGACTGTGAAGGAGAAAGTTTCGGGGACTTTTAGTACTGCAGAGCAGAAACTGTACGACGCTGTGCTATCATCTAACTCATTACTATTTGTGTATTTATTTAAAAGTACATTTTTAATAGGCGTGTTAATTGTAAATGATGAGGTGATGACTTTAAAACTTAAGAAAATAAGAGGAGGATTTAGTTTCAAGGTAGAGTTTCAAATTAAATACCTACAAATTTCCTTGACATGGAAAAGTTTGTATAATAGAAGTGTGCTTTTTGTTTGTTTTTTTTTACCTAGGACAGGATATGAGAAATGAGCCATTCTTTCTGTCACCTGCTACATATCATACATAATTTCGTTTTCACGTAGGGTCTGAGTCGGTTCAAGAAAAAAGTAGATTATGTGACCTGTTTTGTGTGTGTCGTGACTTGACTCATTTTGCAGGACTACATCACAATTTGCAATTGAAATGCGAAAAGAGCCAATAAATCGTTTGAGAAGTTTTATGATTTTATGACGGAAATTAACTGGACAGAATCACATATCACATCATGACCGTGATGACAATCACGGATGGATGGGTTAAATCCAATTATATTAAATGCTCAGTTCTCTGTGTGCGATACATATAACATAGATAGATACCAAGTCATTTATAGTAAATGTAGATGCATTGCAGTGTTGACATTCTTTCCCCTTTGTCTTTGTCGAATCTCATCATATGCATTATTTCCACTGTTGTTGGTGTTTCATGATCATGTTGACAGTTTTGAATGAAACACAGGGATTATCATATAAAGTTTATCACGAAAATAATAGAAAAATAAATTCTGGGTCAGAATGGTTTCTCGGTCAGCGATATTAAATATCAACATATACATCTGGTGTAATTATTTAGCTGTTTGTACAGCTAAACTAAATGGGATAGCACTCAAACAAAGAAGAAACAAACAAACATCATTTCTTTTTAATATCTGACTTTTCGAGAGGTTTACAACACCACACAGAATACATATAACTAGGATATAATTCATCCCGTCCCTGGGCTGCCTCAGAAGGGCGACCGAATGATCAAATACCACGAACATCAATAA
>JAQGCA010000365.1:0-29896 GCA_034698945.1 Protaphorura quadriocellata
TAGTAATTGCACTAAGGGAGGAATATCACTGGCTTTGCCAATCCCGACTGAAAGTTGAGCCCCAATCAAGTGAAGTACTATGTCAAATATTCCGTCCTTCGTAAATCGAAAGCGCTGAAGTGTCTCGTAGTCGTTACAGTTGTACAATGGACTACTCTTCAGGGGCACCACATTTCGGACCGAGAACAACAGTTCCAGAGTATTTAAGTGGTCTTCAGAACTTTCCTGATCCATTTTCGTCTTATTTGTCCCGAACTCACAAAATTCACACACTCGCGCCGTTTCAGATAGTCAAAGTCAAATGAGGAAGGATTTGAGGAATTTGGGAAATGAGGAATTCCTTAATGGTCGAAATGAGGAGAGGTTGGTAATCCCAAATCCCAAAAGAGGACGCTATTGAGGAAGAGATCGTCCTTAAGGAAGGGCTGAGGAAGGGTTGGTAATCCGGTTCTAGGTCTGGCCATAGCACAGAGGGGCCGGGGGACATGTAATGTGGCCATCAGTTTTTCGCGCGAAATGACGGTGGTTGAAGAGAGTTCCGGGGTCGTCCATAAATATTAAAGCAACCCCGGAATTAACGTGGACTAACCGATCCGGGAAGTACACGTTTTTTAGACTGTTTGCAGGCATCTCTGACCAACTTTAGTGTCGGAGTCAATGCCTATTACTTACCATTGACCCCCAAAGGTCACCGAAGTAATTATGGGTAACATATTCTTTATGGCCAAATTCAACTGAATTGTTTATATATAGAAGTCCTAGGTGTACTGACTGACTTTAATATTGGAACTAGTGCTGGTTGACCTCCCATTGACCCTCCAAAGGTCACCGAAGTCATTATGGTTAACATATTATTTTTGGCCCAGTTCAGCTGAATTTGTTATATGTAATAGTCCTAGGAGTACTGACAAACTTTAATATTAAAACCAGTGTCGTTTGACCTACCAGTGACACCTCAGAGGTCAGTGAAATCCTAATGGGTAACATCTTATTTATTGACCAATTCAACCAAAGTGTTTATATCTTGTAGTCTTAGGTGTACTTACCCACTTTAATGCACCTATAAGTACTACCTATAAAATTTTTGGTTGAATTGCCCATTAAATAAGATGTTACCCATCAGTACGTCAATGACGCCGGAGGGGTCAGTGTTAGGTGAGCATGCTCTGTCACCAAATCTAAAGTTGATCAGTACGCATAGGACTACTTCATATAAAAAATTCAGTACGATTGGTCAATAAATAATAACTTAGCCATAAGGATTTCGGTGACCCTTGAGGGGCTAATGGTAGGTCAATATGCACTGGCACCCAAACTCAAGTTGACCAGTACACCTAGGCATGCTAGTTACTAAAAATTCGAAGAAATCTGTCCGTAAATTATATTTTACCCATAAGAACTTCCGTGACCCTTGAGGGGTCAATGTTTGGTCAACGAGCATTGGTACCGACACCAAAATTGGTCAGTATACCTAGGAATACAATATAGAAAATACAGTCGCGTAACGCTCCTGATATTTACCTTAGTAAAATTCACATTTTAGTGCACGAATTATACTGACGGCCCAACTTTAACAAAAAAACAACCGATTTTCGGTGTCAATTTTCTAAACCAGACTCAAAAAAGTTTCGCTAGGGAATATTTTTTTTCTAAAAATGATACGCCCAGCTATCTACCTGTCACTTTTTGGAGCATTCCAACTTCAGATCTCTTCAGATCTTATTAAACAAAATATAAAACTTTACCTTCAAATACTGGGGTCACCAGGTCACTCCGGGTCATGGCGAAATATTCTTTTGGAAAACAAAACAATTTGAAACCAAAAACAGCTGAGATCAGATTCGAATCTATTTCCGTTCGGCGCCTACGACCAAAACTAGAATGTGCGCGAAATTAAATTTCAAAAAATGTATTGGCCACATTATATGTTCCTCGGCCCTTCTGTGCATAGCTCATTATAGTTTTCCTATCTGGTCAATCAAGTGAAATTCCCATCGTAATTTTTATTCCGACGATTAATTAATTAACCAAATTTGAATTACTGTGGGTGTGACACGTTTCCCCTTCACTGACATAGTTCATACAACAAAGTAAGCGCCATTGACCTTGGTTGACCTTAGTACGGATGACCACACTTATTCGTTAATCACTATTTTGTTTTGTTTTTTTAGTTCATTTTGTGTATTTCAATATTTCGTTTCAAATTCAACATTTTACTCTTTCTTAGAATTCTTTGAAGATGGCGGTCCCGGTGTGATTTTATTTGGTTCTTATTATTGGGCTGGGTCGTTCAATACAATATATATTGTGTCAATTTTACGCTCAATGATTCCTGTGTTCATTCGTTAAAAATTTATTAATTTCAATAATTTGAACACTTTTAACTTATTAATTAATTTAATTAATTAATTCAAAACATTTGGAAAAAGCACATACGGGAGTTTTCTCACACGTCAGATTTTGGAACAAAATCAATGGGTCAATATTTTTGCCTCAGTCAAATTTTTTATTCCCAGTCAAACAATCCAAGAAATTGCAGCCAGATTAATTGTTTCCACAGTCTGTTTATTAAAGTCACATACAATTTATGAAAATAACAATCAACTTATAAAAATCACCGTCAGTTTATCAGGTTCGGTTATGAATGTCACGTCCAGTTCATGAAAATCACAGTAGAATTGCTGGAAATCACAGTTAGTACGAAAAACTCAGTCAGTTTTTTTAAAAACACAGTCAGTTTATTAAAATCACAGCTAAGTTAGGAAAACCAAACTCAGTTATGAAAATCACGGTCCGTTTATGAAGAACACAGTAAGTTTATGAAAGTCACAGAAGACTTGCTGAAAATTGAGAATTTAAAATTCGAGTGCACGACTCAATTAAACCGGATATGAGATTGAGCAAGTGTTCCCAAGAAAGCAATTTATTTGCGAATTATTTACCAGTGAGCAAGCCAAAATACAAAAGAAATTAATGAGTTATAGGATACCTATTAAATCAATATGTCACAAATGCTGTTTTTTTAGAGGATGGTCACCCAGGCACGCTTCGTTTTCTTCCCCAGAGGGACACTCGTTGTACCGGAACGCGGAGCCCAAACGATTGGTGTGCTGAAAAGGAGGTTAGACACGGAGATAGGATTTTTGGGCATGAGAAATCATAATTTTGATGCAGTGGTTTTTGTTGCATTTATGAAAAGTAGAAAAAAAACTTACATCTGTGTCAACCTGAGAACCTGACTGTGGTGACTGCAAAAGAGTTAGCTCCAAAATTCCAATGTTTGACCTTCCCAGGTCAAGGTGAAGTTGAGAGAAAGTTGAGGAAAAAAAGAAAAGTGTGGCAAGTTTGTCTCGACTATCCCTCTCGCCCTTTCCCTCCGGCGCGTATGGAAAGTCGGGACAAACTTGCCTCATTTTTCTTTTTTCCCTGAACTTTTTCTCAACTTCACCTTGACCTGAGGAAGTCAAACATTAGAATTTTCGAGTCAACTTTTTTGCAGTCACCACAGTCAGGTCCTCATGTTGACATAGAGGTAAGTTCTTTTTTTCTACTCTTCATAAATGCGGCAAAAACCAATGTTTCAAAAGTATGATTTCTCATGGCCGAAACTCCTATCTCCGTATCCAACCTCCTCTCATTAACGATACTACTTGTATATATTTGGTTTAAAAAATTCCTCCAATTAAAAAATCCCCCGCATCAGAACCTTACGTATCATTCCATTGGGTTAAATCAACGTTTTAACAAATAAATATTTAATACATGCAGTTAGTAGAGAGAAAGTCCTGTGGGCCTATATTTTAACATTTAATATCAGTACTAACTTGTGAGTAGTTTATAGTAAGATAAATTAGACTTTATATGTTGCAAACAGATTGAGTTTGGAAGTGTGATTTAGTGTTGTATCAGTTCCAATTAGTTCTAGTTCTAGTTCCAGTTTACTATTTTTTCGTTTCATTCAGTTCTAGTTCCATCTACACTTGATAAACCTTCGTTCTAGTTCTAGTTCTAGTTACGAAAACTTTTTAGTTCTAGTTCCATATAGTTATAGTTCTCATTAAGTTCGTAATTAGTTTCCAATCAGTTCTTCCTTCAGTTTTTGCTTAGTAAAATAATGAAAACAAGTACCGAAGAACTACTTATAGGAATGATTCAAAACATGTAGAAATATCTTAATAAATAAAATCTTTAATTGCACTAGAGTCCCTTGCAATAAATGAACAACAAATAAAATATTAATTGAGTAAATTGGGAAAAGCAAAAGGAATCAAATGTTTGTTTTTGTTCAGGAACGCTTCTCGCTCAAAGTTTTGCCCCTCCAGCCGATTACGTCTTCCACCACACGAAAGTCCGGTAAAGGAAAATACCCTTTCAACTGCTCTGATTGAAATTGAAATTGAAAAAATATTTAAAGCTAGTAATGCTAGATTAGGCATTGCAGTCTTTTGTTGAATACAAAACACCCAAGGATCTGCTTTATCATCCATAGTATCGAACGATTTGTTTAGAAGAGAGGCATTCAGTTCTTCATCTAGATCGAAATCAGTTGCATTTGATTGTGACTTGTCATCTAAGAACTCAAACTTCCGTTTCTTGGAAGCGGATGCCGGACTCGGATCTCCAAAATCTGGAAAAAAAAGTTACGGTATAAACTTTTGCAAACTGCTGAGGTCGTCTAGAACGTTGCGACAATTAGAACCCAAATTAGGTCTCAAATACAGCCAGCGTAGGTTTGCCTACTACTACAAATCAAAATATCAATGCGTGAGTAATTCGAATTAAACCAAATAACTATTTCAACTCATTCTTGAAAAGCTTTGACAAATCGCATTTAAGATTTGCAATCATATAATATATATAATTGCATATTATATAAGTTTATTATATAAATATGAAATTTAAATAACACAGTGGGGTAGATTACAACGCACCTTTCTACTGCCCCATGTCGCAAAGCGCCAATTGCGATAAGAAAACAGGTCATACGATGTCTAATTGCAATATTGGAAATAATTTTGATTTTACAATAAAAAATCTTACCTGCTGGTACAGTTGGTTGTCCATCAATTTGTAAAGCAGGATTCAAGGCAAGGATGTACTTTTTTGCAAGTTCCGTTTCACCACTTTCGAGGCCAATCATGTACCTCAGGTCAAGTAAAGAACTGGCCAAGTATACGCCTTCAAGTGCCTTTTCAGTATCTTCTGTGAAGAATTGGGCAAACCTTGCTGACAATTCTTTGTGAATTTCCTTAGATACCATTATGAAATTCTGGACAGAATGATATTTCCTTAAATGTTGTTTAATTCTTTAATCATCCTCACTACTTCAGACATAGTTCCTTCCGTACTTGGCACGTCAGTGAATTTATTGAAAGGCGCTTGGAACTCTTGTTTAGTACTCATTAGATTCCGCTCAGCTTCAGTCAAATCGTATTTCTTCTTGTTACAACTTAGAAGAATCGCTTTAACGGAGTCTTGTAGTTCAGTTCTCCTGTCAATACTTAGGAGGACGAGAATTTAGACACAAGTGCCTTCAGTTTTGAAAATAAGGTTTCCAAAAAGCTTTCTTGAGTTGAATACTTTTCTTTTATACAAATTATATTTCAAACCTTATCTTGAGGTATGGCATACAAATTTACCACCGCTTTCATTTCCCGAATGATGTCTTTAGCGGTGTGACGAATCGAGCTAAATATTTTGACTCCGAGGACAATGTTTGATTTTTTCTCTTCAAGATTATCATAAGATGTTGCAAGTACACCCAAGTAACTTGACCCCATTCCTTTCTTCGTCCAAATGTCAGATGATATTGATATCTTTCTAGCGCACCGCATTCGAATTACAATAGCCTCCTTGACTTTGGTGAGCAAGTCGTTTATGTCATTTTTAAGTGTTCTTTGACGTGGAAGATTTAACCTTAGATCAGCTGTTTCGTTACATGCCCGGAAGTCTTGATTTGTTATTAAAAATTTGAAAATTGGATTTGACCCAAATAGTACTGATAACTGCAGGGAAAATTATCATTGTATGTCGTTTCTCGAGTCGTACTTTATTGGTGCCAATTTTTCCTGCCGCGTCCAGTGTCCGCTGTCCTTTTGAGATTTCAACTGTTGAGCTATTTGTTCTATTTTTTTGTTTTGTTTCTTTCACATGAACGTCAGCACATATGACATCCTTGTATTCGGCCTCGTGTCTGAATTTCAGGTGTTTCTTTAAATTGGTCGTATTCTTTCCTAAAAACATATAAAGGAATTTATTAGCCTTAGTCACTCTGTAACAGGTATAGTAAAGTTGAAAAGCAGCCGATTATTTTCAATGAAGTATTCATCAAAACTAATCTGACCTTTAATTTCTGAGCCGCAATTATTAATTTGGCATTTTGAAATTGCCGTGGTTGAGTCATATTTAAAAAACTGCCAAGTCCGAGAATTGCATTGCTTTCCACCTGGTTTCTTTCGCCACATTCCGGAATCCATTTTTTCTTTTCCTGCCCCTGTGTGAGTAGGCCAGTAACTGTGATCGTGGCTTGCACTGGAGTTCTCCTAGTCAAGTGAGTATGCGAAACAGTTCCCACAAGTCCATGCGATTCTGTAAAATATATTTCAGCGCGGGTTAGGGCTGAGGAAATAAACGTGATCCGAGGTCAGGCGAGTAATGTCCATCAAATGTCAGGAACATACTATTGTGTTCAATGTTGAGTGTAATCATTCCAAAATGTAGTAAAATGATGCACAGAAGGAATAAAATCTCATTGTAATGCTTATGTTCTTTTATTTGCATTAGAATTTGAAATTGTTAAACTAATTTTAAATTAAAATGCACTCAGTGTATCGTGAGTTCCAATGTTTCTTAAAATTTGAATAAAAAGTGTAAGAATTATGGAGCTTTCTTTCGGCTTCTGAAACACACCAAAAATATTACCTTTAGAATGACTTATACTTTAAATAGGTCAACCTGGTTTGTCTATTTTCTCATTTGTGACAATGTACTGCGATCACTGCGACGAGTTTTTTGTAGCCTCAATCAGGAATAAATAATTGCAGAAATAAGTATTAACTTACCGCTGGATTCTTCACTGTCCCCGTCCTCGTCCAGTGTTTGAAGGTAACTGCGGACTTCCTGACTGCTGTTTAAAATATTGGACATTTGTTTGCTTGATTTTATCACGAAAGTGAAATTGGCTGCGAAACAAGATGCAACGAAGAGCAGTCGAAAGAAAAACAGAAGACGAAATTTGATTTTGAATGTGTGCCGCTGCCGCTGCAACTGAAACTCGCAAGTGCGCACTTTCGCTTAATGGGAACTAAATCGGAACTAAATAAGAACTAAATGACATTTTAGTTCCACGGCTAGGAAGTTCTAGTTCTCAGTTCCAGTTCCAGCTCGCGTCCATTCAGTTCTACTTCTAGTTCTATTTTCTTTTCTGTTTTGTCAGTTCTAGTTCTAGTTCCAGGAAGTAGAATTAGAACTGGAACTAGAACTTAATGAGAACTAGAACTAATACAACACTGGTATGATTAACTGTATTTCTCTTGGCTTATTGTCAAATAATCCAAAATGCGTCTGTAATGTATGTGCTTTTGCCGATTCTTGGTTTGTTAGAAAACAACCCATAATCTCCGTGTGAGTGAAAGGGTTATGATTATCAGTTTGCTGCCATGACCTAGCGTATTTACGTAAAAGGGTTTCAATTCTCGGTTTCTTAACAAATGGCCCGATTGAGATCAGCTCTACTTGAGAGCCAGTAGTGACAATGTACTAGCCCAGATCTGGCCTTTCTGCATCCTACTTTATCTATTTATAATTTCAATCTTATTTACTTTATTGGTGACAGAGGTTCATCTTTGATCATGCCTGACAGAAGGCGGCTTACCTCAAAAAATACTCAAGAAACTGCAAGAACACAAATATATTATGACGTCCTCAAGTGTCGCCATTCAACGACATGCAATTCCAAATAAATGGCGAATATTCATAATATATGATATATAGAAATTGTAAATATTACTAAGGACAGTTTACCGGATATAACTAACACGTTACAGACATATTTCTTATTTTATCAAGCCCGTCTGGCGACGAGTACGACACATGAAGAAGAGTCGAGTTGCGTGCTGTCGGCGAAAAGAGGGTCATGAATTGCAAATATTGACTGCATAATTTAACCCAGCTCGAGAAATCCTCCGGCGTTTTCCAAATGCGATATGATACTTAAATCATGACCACACTAATTGTGTATTCCAATACTTTTTGCATCATTTCAGGAATTAAACTCCTGTCAAGATAGATGAAGTCTGCCACATATACACGATATGTGCGACAGCTGGTCAGAACGTAATGAAAATAATTGGTACGAGAATTGTTATGAGACTTTCTCAAAAATAAAAGTTCCTTTGACTCTTCTGGGAATGCCGTCGCAAAGCGGATGACAAATACAATGAACATTACAAGGCTGGCATTGATGATCCCTGCAATGCACTTGATTAACATATCTGCCTCATCCAGAAGTAAAATGTAATTATTTGTGACGAGTATGAAAATGACAATGAGGAAAAAAGAAGGTATGACAATATAGCCCATGGCGGCGTGATGACTTCGATGTAAAAGACTCATACATCGATAATTTGTATTCCAGTTCAGCTTGTCATCATGTGTCCATCCCTCTGCAGCAGAGTTTTTCAATTGAGCTCTACGAACAAGTTATGGGAGCAAACGAATTAATTAGTATGCGCAATAATAACTATTAACCAAGTAACTAACAAATGGTTAAGCACTAACGTCAAAAGCTCAACTCCTAAGTGACACCCAAACACAGCTACGATGATCACACAGGCGGTAATGAGGAAAGCAATCACAATTTGAACCGCGACCAAGCTTTGAAACCCAATGAATACAAGCCAAATCCCACCTGTGCCTTCCGTCTGGTTTACACACAGGAAGAGTATGACTCAGAGCATTGTATTTGCATTTGAGGAGAGAGAATCCAACATAGAAGGTGGCTATGGAGGAAATTGAGACGATGAGGATTGACATCAAAATGTAGCAAATGACGTCATATTTTCTCTTCATTTTTTCCACCTTCTTCTTGAACTCTATTCCTGATTCAACCATTAGTCCCAAAGTCATTTTTTGGACAAAAATATTAAATGAATTCCATACTTCACAGATCTCGTCTGCATTCAAATGATAATTGATTTGAAATATGACTGCCATGAGTTCCAAGAGTGCGGTCATGAGCCTGAATGGTGTTGAGCGAACGGTCATGTCAAAATTGCCCGAGAATACGTCAATGAGGATCCCAGTGATTTGAAGAGTGATGTTAAGAAGTAGGAGGAACAGGAAACAGCGGTTGATTACTTTGAACCGCAATAATTCATCCACTGCCATGATAGTACCTTGACAACTAAATGGTGATAAAAATGTTGAGTGACTGAAATGAAGGATGGATTTCATCCTGCTTTCAGCCAATGTAAACCTCAATGTTCCAAATGTCGGATTTTGGTCATCATTCTTGAATATTCGCCGATCAAAAGTGGCATTTACATAGTTCTACAAATATATAACGTGAGTATATTTTATTACAATTTTTTGTTTGTTACTTACATCGTATTTGAATTTCTTTGATAACCAAGTTTTTAAACCTCCATTTTCTTCCATACTTTGCAGATATGTTCCAAGACAGTTCTCTGGAGTGGATTCTCGAATCAGACTGTTGAACCGAAAGTTGAACTACAGTAATTATAGAAGAAAACTGCCTTAAACCAGTTTTTAATTTATTCCATGCAAAAAAGTTATTAAGGGTTCGAGTTTGTACGGTGAGCGAGCTTTACTTTCTTAATTTATCTTTAATATTATTAACAATGGTAGTCAATTATTGTTTTCCAACATGGAAAACAGCATTATGTGTCATGAATGAAATTCCGAAAACAAGGACGGCATCGCAACATTAGTTTTTAAAATTTTATGCACTACGAAACGTCTGATTCTATTCGTGCAGGATTCTCAACACCGGAACACGGAAATTCCTGCATTAACTATTAAGACTAAAGTTCGAACCTCGCGTCTGAAATCGATCTGTTATGCTTTGGAGCGTAAATTTCTTCTATTACTATACTCACCATGTTTCAATGATACACTATTCAATTTACTTATTACTCGTCATAAAAATTCAAAAAGAAAACTGCTTCTATGTGTTTATTCTGATTAGTTCAAAGAATAATTGATGTTGTTGGTCTTTCAGTATCGAAGTGACTACAAGACATGCTAACTCCACTTTATGACATGTAAAGTCTACTGCGTATTTGGATCCAAACAAATGTCTAACACTCATTAAACACCTTTATTGTTTATATATGTTGTAGCCCATGTGTATATCTAGTCCAAGTACCTATGTACATGCCAGCCCATATGTACTCGGACTACTCCGTCTGTACTCAGGCCGGCCTGTATGCACTTAGACTGGCCTGTAAGTACTCAGACTAGCCCAGCTGTCTCCGGACTAGCTCGCATGTACTCGGGCGAGTACACATGGACTAAAAATGAATATCTCACTTTAAAGACATGAAAGATGATGAAAAATGACGAGATGGGAGACAGATGGGCTAGTCTGTATGTACCTGAATACTTCGTATGTGTATGACACGAATTTCAACGTAGGACAAAATGAAAATAAAAGCTAGACCGTCGAAATAGTTTCTGCACCAAACCTTATACCTCAATTTTCCAGACGATTTGCATTTCCAATAATTCCAGAGCAGAATAAGTTGTATATCATCATGTAAATTCATGATCCTGGCATATGGGAATCAAATGAGTCCCTGACATTCATTGCATTTCATTTCTACACTTAATGTGTGCCCTAATCTTGGAATGCAATGCATCGTCAAAGACTCATGTGCACATCTTGAGTAACAATTAATACTGGAATTAATTATAGGAAATGCAAATCGTCTGGAAAATTGAGGTACAAGGTTGATGCAGAAACTATTTCAACGGTCTAACCATTTTTTTCATTTTGTACAATTTTGTTCTACGTTAAAATTTGTGTCATACACATACGAAGTATTCAGGTACACACAGGCTAGACCATCTGTCTCCCATCTCGTCATTTCTCATCATCCTTCATGTCTCTAAAGTGAGATATACATTTTCAGCCCATGTATTGTCGCCCGAGTGCATCCGGGCTAGTCCGGAGACAGCTGGGCTAGTCTGAGTACATGCAGGCCAGTCTAAGTGCATACAGGCCGGCCTGAGTACATATGGGCTGGCCTGTATGTTCTTGGACTGGATATACACATGGGCTATAACATATATACTGTTTTGTAATGGGTACCTGAGCACGCAAACATACCTTGGCATAGAGTGGTGACAATAGCTGTGTTTGTTATAAAAGCTGTAAAGGACCATTGTTTTTTTATGTCGTGGTCACTCCTGGTTTGCCTCCAAATTAATGGTGAAAAGGACCATAAGTCTCAAATGTGTTCGGCAATTTTTACAAAATAATTACTCGTAACTGAAGACTGGAAATACTCAATGTATACCTAGAGCAGCATTTATGGGTCTCGGGCGAAAAATTCCCAACGTTGTTTGGTCAATTAAAACGAAACTGGGCAAGTGTGCTGCAAGTTCCGTCCATAGATGTTGAATTGAATGCCGATTTTTATTTTTATTCATTCCGATACGGATCAATTTAATTTAATATAATATATTTTTCCGGACTGAAATAAAATAAAATTTTTATTGAAGTACAGTGGAAGCGGCAGGTGAATTTCCCAAAACCATGGGTAACTACTAGAAATCCAAACAGCCGTCCAGAATTTCAACATTAGCGAGATAAGCATCGTCCCCACCCTAAGTAAAGGTATATTTACCTGCCCTGGTCGATACTATTTAACAAAAAATATATTTAGTAACTAAACAAGGCTACCGCCAACTCCCATTCTATAATGAAATGAGTTGGTGGAGGTGGTGATTATATTGTCTAGTGCTTAACAGACCACGAATTCTTGAGATAGCAATATATAAATGAGGGTAAATAAATAGGTTGTTTGTTATAATACTGCTGAAAATTACGAGAATCAATAGTGCAAATTAAGAATAGAACTGTACTTGAACAATTAGAAAGAAGTCTGGTCTAATTTCCGAGAGAAGTTAATGTCTATTCTACTAAAATATTTTAGAATTCCATAAATGTAGAAATTTCTAGACTCGTGGTAGCGTTCCTACGTAGCAGATAACCTACTCTTCACCGTTGGCTAATCAATAGAATATGATAGAATAGAATAGAATAGAATGAGATTGATTTCCGTGTCGAAAGTTATAAGACCTAATCATACATGAAATGTAAATTATTATGCCAAGTCCAACAGATTACATTCAGAATACAGATTACATACAATTATTAATAGGCAAAAGAAAGCTATGTCATATATTGATTTATACACCGGTTAAACGCACATAATTATTTACAAGAGCCGATTCAGATTCAACTACCTTCATATTGTACGTACGTACACCGAGCTCCAACAGAACTCGTGAATCTTATCTTCCCCTCGATTGAAGACACTAAATACTACGTACAATCTACTGGAGCTACTTATTGTCTCTCCAACCAAGATGTATCATGGACTTGCACAGAGTGTAAATTGACTGGGCCGAATGGGATCCAAGTTCAAGTAGTAGCAGACGCAAGAACAAATACGCTCGCTCTGTTCAACGTTAATCGATCCGGAACAGACATCATTGTAACTTAAGGCGGCTTTGAAAATGTTCATAATTAAATTCAAGGCTTGTCATTTCAATTTCAATTTATTTCGGTGACAACATCCTATTACAGGTCAATTACGTTGTTTGTATTTAAGGTTCCTATCGGGTGGGGTTGATCGGGTCGGATTGATTCGGGTCGTACAATAACTGATTTGAAATCCGACCCATATTTTCGGGTCGGATAATAACGGATTTAAAACCCGACCTGAATTTTCGGGTCGGATAATAACGGATTTGAAATCCGACCCAAAAATTCGGGTCGGATTTGGATGAGACCAATTTTCAACCTGACCATTCGGGTCGGGTTGTTGTTCTCAACCCGAAAATATCGGGTAGCCGTTCGGATATCTGATCGGGTTTTGGATAATTTCACTCTTGTAATAGTGGACTCTCCTGAGTCTTGCATTGATGACTCGCGCCAGATTTAGGTTCACTTTCAAATAACATAATGCGGTGAAGCGGAGAACGATTTAGGAATTTCAAAGAATTTGTTTTGTATTTTTCTATTTCGTCAACTATTGAAATGGCGAGCACGAGTGTTGGTCATGATTGATTACTCCAGCACGAAATCGACTTTCAGGATCAACCGTTATCAATGTATTGGAACTCCAGCAAATGAAGCATTTTTTATTTAATACAAAAATTCCTATTTGATTCTTTGAGGGTATTTTACATTTTTGGAGTTAAAAAAAATATTGAAGAAATTACTGTAATTCGACTTTTGTGAAACATTCAATTCAGCATCGGATATTCGGGTCGGGTCCGAGAGGAACAGATATCCAACCCGAATTTTTGGGTCGGATTCAAATTAGACTAATTTCCAACCCGACCATTCGGGTCGGATGACTTCTTAGCTCTTTCGGATATCGGGTCAGATTCGGGTGAGATCGGATTTCTATCCGATATTTCGGGTGAGGTCGGATAAGCGGATTACCCGACCCGATCGGAACCTTATTTGTATTATACATAGTTACACTGAAAACTAACTGATATTTTACCAAATATAGAACAATATTTTAAACATTGAACACGAATTACCTTCCACACTATAGTACGTAAAATCGATAAACAGATGCACGAGTGATTTCACTACAATAACACTTGAACATTCTATAAGATGACTCTTCCAAGCCAAATTCATTTCATAGCTTCACACTAATATAGGACAAACAGTTCATTCCAGCATCAGACGACGGTGAACCACATTGATGCAAATTGTTCACTGATCGAGAACAATGATTATGCACTTCATACGTATTTTTTAAATGACTCTTTAGCAATGCTGGTGCATTTGTGCTCCGCTGGATTTTATACATAGTACATAAAATGAATAGATAATACATTTGCTTTGGACCAAGCCACCCTAACTCCTTGTCCATTTTCTCTGTAACAGAATCACGACCAAAAGAATTCGTAGTTTTCATACCCGATTTCAGGAAGAAATGGAAATATGGAAATCCGCAAAGGATTTTGCATTTCGAGTGATGATTTATTTTCAGAAACAACCAACATTGTTTGAAATTTTGTTCGAGGAAATCGTGGGAATAAATTAATTGTTGTTGGGCATAGTTTGGGAGCAGCTATGGCTAAATTGAATGGAATGAGATTCAGAAGATTTTCTGAGTATAAAGATGTATCATATTCTTTCTTTCTCTATATTCAAACTCCTACAGGAAATGTTGAGTTTGAGGATATTGTGAATAATCAACGAGTCACATTAGTGAGAACAACAGATACAACAGATATTGCTCCTAATCTTCCAACCAGATTCATTCATCCGGAGTATATTCATCACACGAATGTATTACGAATTTAACCGAATGGAAATGATAAAAGATGTACCACATCAATACATGAAGACCCGGAGTTCAGCAATTCTCGACAGCTAGCTTAGTGTTTTCGATCACATGAGTTATTAGAAGACGGGGTATGCTCGATGTGCAAAGGAAATTGGTGCTCATTACTTCTTCAATTAATCATCCCGCTGACAATTGTTGTTCAAAGAGTCCCAAGGATTTGTTCACTGTTAAGTTCCTTATCATTATATTTATCATTTCCAATATCAATAAACTAAATAAAAAAAAATTATATTTATAAACTAAATAAACTTTATACTACTAATACGACACAAATGAATTCGTCAGAAGAGTGGAATTTTATTATAATTTTATGATTTACGATAATTATATTTTTCTCCATATAATGCAAGTAAGTAGTGTATTTGTAGAAATGCAAAATATCAGGAAATGCAGTCCATAAAATTTCTCCCAACAATGAGTCCAAATATGCATTACATCATTAATTCAGAAGCTATATCAATGTATATCAATGTTGTACAATGTGTCCATGCAAGTCATATAATATATGACTTGCATGGACACATTGTACAACATTGATCACAATAAATTATACATATTATGTATAGTTTATTGACCAATAAAACGGATTTTGTAGATGACTTTTCGTATCGTGATCTTCACAAAAGTCTTTCAGGATATTAATGGCTACAATATATATATGCAATAATCAAAAAATTCTAGTAGAAAAAATTTGAGGTGCAATCTCTACTCTATTTCAATTGTAGTTATGATTTCTCAACCGTGACCCATTATTCGTGTTCTCCAATAAATTCTGTATAATCTGAGGTACCATACCCCTGTCAAGATAGAATAGGCCTCCCACAAATACACGGTACGTGCGACAGCTGGTCAGATAGTAATGGGAATAATTATTTTCTGACTATTATGGGATTTTTTTAGAAGTAGAGGTTCTTCTGACTGTTCTGGGAAAGCCTTTGCAAAGCGCGTGACAAATACATGGAATATAACATTGTTAACATTGACGATCCCACAAGACTACTCTTTACGAACGTTACGAATATATTTCATATTTTATGTTTCACGGATACTTCGGTTGCATGAGGAAGTGCCGAGTTGTGTGCTGTTAGTGAAAAGAGGGATATAAATTACAAATATTGACTGAATAATTTAATCCAGCTTAAGAATGCCTCTAGCGTTTCCCAAATGCGGTTACGATACTTAAATCATGACCACCTCAATCGTATGTTCCAACACACTTTGCATCATCGCAGGGATTAGACTCTTCTCAAGATAGAAGAAGTCTGCCACATATACACGATACCTGCGACAGCTGATCAGAAAATAATGGAAATAATTGGTATGTGAATTGTTATGAGATTTTCTGAAAAGTAGAAGTTCCTCTGACTCTTCCGGGAAAGCTGTTGCAAAGCGAATGACAAATACAAGGAATGCTACAAGGTTGAAATTGATGACTCCTGCAATGCACTTGATCAACCCATCTGCCTCATCCAGAAGCAAAATGTAATTATTTGTGACGAGGATGAAAATGACAATGAGGAAAAAAGAAGGTATGGCAATATAGCCCATGGCGGCGTGATGACTTCGATGTAAAAGACTCATACATCGATAATTTGTATTCCAGTTCAGCTTGTCATCATGTGTCCATCCCTCTGCAGCAGAGTTTTTCAATTGAGCTCTACGAACAAGTTATGGGAGCAAACGAATTAATTAGTATGCGCAATAATAACTATTAACCAAGTAACTAACAAATGGTTAAGCACTAACGTCAAAAGCTCAACTCCTAAGTGACACCCAAACACAGCTACGATGATCACACAGGCGGTAATGAGGAAAGCAATCACAATTTGAACCGCGACCAAGCTTTGAAACCCAATGAATACAAGCCAAATCCCACCTGTGCCTTCCGTCTGGTTTACACACAGGAAGAGTATGACTCAGAGCATTGTATTTGCATTTGAGGAGAGAGAATCCAACATAGAAGGTGGCTATGGAGGAAATTGAGACGATGAGGATTGACATCAAAATGTAGCAAATGACGTCATATTTTCTCTTCATTTTTTCCACCTTCTTCTTGAACTCTATTCCTGATTCAACCATTAGTCCCAAAGTCATTTTTTGGACAAAAATATTAAATGAATTCCATACTTCACAGATCTCGTCTGCATTCAAATGATAATTGATTTGAAATATGACTGCCATGAGTTCCAAGAGTGCGGTCATGAGCCTGAATGGTGTTGAGCGAACGGTCATGTCAAAATTGCCCGAGAATACGTCAATGAGGATCCCAGTGATTTGAAGAGTGATGTTAAGAAGTAGGAGGAACAGGAAACAGCGGTTGATTACTTTGAACCGCAATAATTCATCCACTGCCATGATAGTACCTTGACAACTAAATGGTGATAAAAATGTTGAGTGACTGAAATGAAGGATGGATTTCATCCTGCTTTCAGCCAATGTAAACCTCAATGTTCCAAATGTCGGATTTTGGTCATCATTCTTGAATATTCGCCGATCAAAAGTGGCATTTACATAGTTCTACAAATATATAACGTGAGTATATTTTATTACAATTTTTTGTTTGTTACTTACATCGTATTTGAATTTCTTTGATAACCAAGTTTTTAAACCTCCATTTTCTTCCATACTTTGCAGATATGTTCCAAGACAGTTCTCTGGAGTGGATTCTCGAATCAGACTGTTGAACCGAAAGTTGAACTACAGTAATTATAGAAGAAAACTGCCTTAAACCAGTTTTTAATTTATTCCATGCAAAAAAGTTATTAAGGGTTCGAGTTTGTACGGTGAGCGAGCTTTACTTTCTTAATTTATCTTTAATATTATTAACAATGGTAGTCAATTATTGTTTTCCAACATGGAAAACAGCATTATGTGTCATGAATGAAATTCCGAAAACAAGGACGGCATCGCAACATTAGTTTTTAAAATTTTATGCACTACGAAACGTCTGATTCTATTCGTGCAGGATTCTCAACACCGGAACACGGAAATTCCTGCATTAACTATTAAGACTAAAGTTCGAACCTCGCGTCTGAAATCGATCTGTTATGCTTTGGAGCGTAAATTTCTTCTATTACTATACTCACCATGTTTCAATGATACACTATTCAATTTACTTATTACTCGTCATAAAAATTCAAAAAGAAAACTGCTTCTATGTGTTTATTCTGATTAGTTCAAAGAATAATTGATGTTGTTGGTCTTTCAGTATCGAAGTGACTACAAGACATGCTAACTCCACTTTATGACATGTAAAGTCTACTGCGTATTTGGATCCAAACAAATGTCTAACACTCATTAAACACCTTTATTGTTTATATATGTTGTAGCCCATGTGTATATCTAGTCCAAGTACCTATGTACATGCCAGCCCATATGTACTCGGACTACTCCGTCTGTACTCAGGCCGGCCTGTATGCACTTAGACTGGCCTGTAAGTACTCAGACTAGCCCAGCTGTCTCCGGACTAGCTCGCATGTACTCGGGCGAGTACACATGGACTAAAAATGAATATCTCACTTTAAAGACATGAAAGATGATGAAAAATGACGAGATGGGAGACAGATGGGCTAGTCTGTATGTACCTGAATACTTCGTATGTGTATGACACGAATTTCAACGTAGGACAAAATGAAAATAAAAGCTAGACCGTCGAAATAGTTTCTGCACCAAACCTTATACCTCAATTTTCCAGACGATTTGCATTTCCAATAATTCCAGAGCAGAATAAGTTGTATATCATCATGTAAATTCATGATCCTGGCATATGGGAATCAAATGAGTCCCTGACATTCATTGCATTTCATTTCTACACTTAATGTGTGCCCTAATCTTGGAATGCAATGCATCGTCAAAGACTCATGTGCACATCTTGAGTAACAATTAATACTGGAATTAATTATAGGAAATGCAAATCGTCTGGAAAATTGAGGTACAAGGTTGATGCAGAAACTATTTCAACGGTCTAACCATTTTTTTCATTTTGTACAATTTTGTTCTACGTTAAAATTTGTGTCATACACATACGAAGTATTCAGGTACACACAGGCTAGACCATCTGTCTCCCATCTCGTCATTTCTCATCATCCTTCATGTCTCTAAAGTGAGATATACATTTTCAGCCCATGTATTGTCGCCCGAGTGCATCCGGGCTAGTCCGGAGACAGCTGGGCTAGTCTGAGTACATGCAGGCCAGTCTAAGTGCATACAGGCCGGCCTGAGTACATATGGGCTGGCCTGTATGTTCTTGGACTGGATATACACATGGGCTATAACATATATACTGTTTTGTAATGGGTACCTGAGCACGCAAACATACCTTGGCATAGAGTGGTGACAATAGCTGTGTTTGTTATAAAAGCTGTAAAGGACCATTGTTTTTTTATGTCGTGGTCACTCCTGGTTTGCCTCCAAATTAATGGTGAAAAGGACCATAAGTCTCAAATGTGTTCGGCAATTTTTACAAAATAATTACTCGTAACTGAAGACTGGAAATACTCAATGTATACCTAGAGCAGCATTTATGGGTCTCGGGCGAAAAATTCCCAACGTTGTTTGGTCAATTAAAACGAAACTGGGCAAGTGTGCTGCAAGTTCCGTCCATAGATGTTGAATTGAATGCCGATTTTTATTTTTATTCATTCCGATACGGATCAATTTAATTTAATATAATATATTTTTCCGGACTGAAATAAAATAAAATTTTTATTGAAGTACAGTGGAAGCGGCAGGTGAATTTCCCAAAACCATGGGTAACTACTAGAAATCCAAACAGCCGTCCAGAATTTCAACATTAGCGAGATAAGCATCGTCCCCACCCTAAGTAAAGGTATATTTACCTGCCCTGGTCGATACTATTTAACAAAAAATATATTTAGTAACTAAACAAGGCTACCGCCAACTCCCATTCTATAATGAAATGAGTTGGTGGAGGTGGTGATTATATTGTCTAGTGCTTAACAGACCACGAATTCTTGAGATAGCAATATATAAATGAGGGTAAATAAATAGGTTGTTTGTTATAATACTGCTGAAAATTACGAGAATCAATAGTGCAAATTAAGAATAGAACTGTACTTGAACAATTAGAAAGAAGTCTGGTCTAATTTCCGAGAGAAGTTAATGTCTATTCTACTAAAATATTTTAGAATTCCATAAATGTAGAAATTTCTAGACTCGTGGTAGCGTTCCTACGTAGCAGATAACCTACTCTTCACCGTTGGCTAATCAATAGAATATGATAGAATAGAATAGAATAGAATGAGATTGATTTCCGTGTCGAAAGTTATAAGACCTAATCATACATGAAATGTAAATTATTATGCCAAGTCCAACAGATTACATTCAGAATACAGATTACATACAATTATTAATAGGCAAAAGAAAGCTATGTCATATATTGATTTATACACCGGTTAAACGCACATAATTATTTACAAGAGCCGATTCAGATTCAACTACCTTCATATTGTACGTACGTACACCGAGCTCCAACAGAACTCGTGAATCTTATCTTCCCCTCGATTGAAGACACTAAATACTACGTACAATCTACTGGAGCTACTTATTGTCTCTCCAACCAAGATGTATCATGGACTTGCACAGAGTGTAAATTGACTGGGCCGAATGGGATCCAAGTTCAAGTAGTAGCAGACGCAAGAACAAATACGCTCGCTCTGTTCAACGTTAATCGATCCGGAACAGACATCATTGTAACTTAAGGCGGCTTTGAAAATGTTCATAATTAAATTCAAGGCTTGTCATTTCAATTTCAATTTATTTCGGTGACAACATCCTATTACAGGTCAATTACGTTGTTTGTATTTAAGGTTCCTATCGGGTGGGGTTGATCGGGTCGGATTGATTCGGGTCGTACAATAACTGATTTGAAATCCGACCCATATTTTCGGGTCGGATAATAACGGATTTAAAACCCGACCTGAATTTTCGGGTCGGATAATAACGGATTTGAAATCCGACCCAAAAATTCGGGTCGGATTTGGATGAGACCAATTTTCAACCTGACCATTCGGGTCGGGTTGTTGTTCTCAACCCGAAAATATCGGGTAGCCGTTCGGATATCTGATCGGGTTTTGGATAATTTCACTCTTGTAATAGTGGACTCTCCTGAGTCTTGCATTGATGACTCGCGCCAGATTTAGGTTCACTTTCAAATAACATAATGCGGTGAAGCGGAGAACGATTTAGGAATTTCAAAGAATTTGTTTTGTATTTTTCTATTTCGTCAACTATTGAAATGGCGAGCACGAGTGTTGGTCATGATTGATTACTCCAGCACGAAATCGACTTTCAGGATCAACCGTTATCAATGTATTGGAACTCCAGCAAATGAAGCATTTTTTATTTAATACAAAAATTCCTATTTGATTCTTTGAGGGTATTTTACATTTTTGGAGTTAAAAAAAATATTGAAGAAATTACTGTAATTCGACTTTTGTGAAACATTCAATTCAGCATCGGATATTCGGGTCGGGTCCGAGAGGAACAGATATCCAACCCGAATTTTTGGGTCGGATTCAAATTAGACTAATTTCCAACCCGACCATTCGGGTCGGATGACTTCTTAGCTCTTTCGGATATCGGGTCAGATTCGGGTGAGATCGGATTTCTATCCGATATTTCGGGTGAGGTCGGATAAGCGGATTACCCGACCCGATCGGAACCTTATTTGTATTATACATAGTTACACTGAAAACTAACTGATATTTTACCAAATATAGAACAATATTTTAAACATTGAACACGAATTACCTTCCACACTATAGTACGTAAAATCGATAAACAGATGCACGAGTGATTTCACTACAATAACACTTGAACATTCTATAAGATGACTCTTCCAAGCCAAATTCATTTCATAGCTTCACACTAATATAGGACAAACAGTTCATTCCAGCATCAGACGACGGTGAACCACATTGATGCAAATTGTTCACTGATCGAGAACAATGATTATGCACTTCATACGTATTTTTTAAATGACTCTTTAGCAATGCTGGTGCATTTGTGCTCCGCTGGATTTTATACATAGTACATAAAATGAATAGATAATACATTTGCTTTGGACCAAGCCACCCTAACTCCTTGTCCATTTTCTCTGTAACAGAATCACGACCAAAAGAATTCGTAGTTTTCATACCCGATTTCAGGAAGAAATGGAAATATGGAAATCCGCAAAGGATTTTGCATTTCGAGTGATGATTTATTTTCAGAAACAACCAACATTGTTTGAAATTTTGTTCGAGGAAATCGTGGGAATAAATTAATTGTTGTTGGGCATAGTTTGGGAGCAGCTATGGCTAAATTGAATGGAATGAGATTCAGAAGATTTTCTGAGTATAAAGATGTATCATATTCTTTCTTTCTCTATATTCAAACTCCTACAGGAAATGTTGAGTTTGAGGATATTGTGAATAATCAACGAGTCACATTAGTGAGAACAACAGATACAACAGATATTGCTCCTAATCTTCCAACCAGATTCATTCATCCGGAGTATATTCATCACACGAATGTATTACGAATTTAACCGAATGGAAATGATAAAAGATGTACCACATCAATACATGAAGACCCGGAGTTCAGCAATTCTCGACAGCTAGCTTAGTGTTTTCGATCACATGAGTTATTAGAAGACGGGGTATGCTCGATGTGCAAAGGAAATTGGTGCTCATTACTTCTTCAATTAATCATCCCGCTGACAATTGTTGTTCAAAGAGTCCCAAGGATTTGTTCACTGTTAAGTTCCTTATCATTATATTTATCATTTCCAATATCAATAAACTAAATAAAAAAAAATTATATTTATAAACTAAATAAACTTTATACTACTAATACGACACAAATGAATTCGTCAGAAGAGTGGAATTTTATTATAATTTTATGATTTACGATAATTATATTTTTCTCCATATAATGCAAGTAAGTAGTGTATTTGTAGAAATGCAAAATATCAGGAAATGCAGTCCATAAAATTTCTCCCAACAATGAGTCCAAATATGCATTACATCATTAATTCAGAAGCTATATCAATGTATATCAATGTTGTACAATGTGTCCATGCAAGTCATATAATATATGACTTGCATGGACACATTGTACAACATTGATCACAATAAATTATACATATTATGTATAGTTTATTGACCAATAAAACGGATTTTGTAGATGACTTTTCGTATCGTGATCTTCACAAAAGTCTTTCAGGATATTAATGGCTACAATATATATATGCAATAATCAAAAAATTCTAGTAGAAAAAATTTGAGGTGCAATCTCTACTCTATTTCAATTGTAGTTATGATTTCTCAACCGTGACCCATTATTCGTGTTCTCCAATAAATTCTGTATAATCTGAGGTACCATACCCCTGTCAAGATAGAATAGGCCTCCCACAAATACACGGTACGTGCGACAGCTGGTCAGATAGTAATGGGAATAATTATTTTCTGACTATTATGGGATTTTTTTAGAAGTAGAGGTTCTTCTGACTGTTCTGGGAAAGCCTTTGCAAAGCGCGTGACAAATACATGGAATATAACATTGTTAACATTGACGATCCCACAAGACTACTCTTTACGAACGTTACGAATATATTTCATATTTTATGTTTCACGGATACTTCGGTTGCATGAGGAAGTGCCGAGTTGTGTGCTGTTAGTGAAAAGAGGGATATAAATTACAAATATTGACTGAATAATTTAATCCAGCTTAAGAATGCCTCTAGCGTTTCCCAAATGCGGTTACGATACTTAAATCATGACCACCTCAATCGTATGTTCCAACACACTTTGCATCATCGCAGGGATTAGACTCTTCTCAAGATAGAAGAAGTCTGCCACATATACACGATACCTGCGACAGCTGATCAGAAAATAATGGAAATAATTGGTATGTGAATTGTTATGAGATTTTCTGAAAAGTAGAAGTTCCTCTGACTCTTCCGGGAAAGCTGTTGCAAAGCGAATGACAAATACAAGGAATGCTACAAGGTTGAAATTGATGACTCCTGCAATGCACTTGATCAACCCATCTGCCTCATCCAGAAGCAAAATGTAATTATTTGTGACGAGGATGAAAATGACAATGAGGAAAAAAGAAGGAATGACAACGTAGCCCATGGCGGCGTGATGGCTTCGATGGAGGAGAGTCATACATCGATAATTTGTATTCCAGTTCAGCTTGTCATCGTCGGTCCATCCGTCTGCAGCAGAGTTTTCCAATTGAGCTCTAAGAACGAGTTACAGAAGGAAATGAATAAATTGGTTGGCACAACAATAATTGATGACCAAGTAACTAACAAATGGTGATGTACTCACGTCAAAAGCTCCATTCCTAAGTGACACCCAAACACAGCTAGAATGATCACACTGGACGTAATGATGAAAGCAATCGCAATTTGAAGTGCGACCAAGCTTTGAAACCCAATAAATACAAGCATAGCCAAATCCCATCTGTTGCCTCCATCTGGTGTACACACAGGAAGAGTATGACTCAGAGCATTGTATTCACATTTGATGAGAGAGAATCCAACGTAGAATGTGACTGTGGAGGAAAGTGAGACGATGAGGATCGACATCAGAATGTAGGAAATGACGTCATATTTCCTCTTCATTTTTTCCACTTTCTTCTTGAACTCGGTTCCTGCTCCATCCATTAACCCTAAAATCATCTTTGGGACAAAAATATTTTGTGAATTCCATATTTCCCGGATATTTTCTGCATTTAGATGATAATTGATTTGGAATATATTTGCCATGAGTTCCAAGAGTGCGGTCATGAGCCTGAATGGTGTTGAGCGAACGGTCATGTCAAAATTGTCCGAGAATACATCAATGAGGATCCCAGTGATTTGAAGTGTGATGTTAAGAAGTAGGAGGAACAGGAAACAGCGGTTGATTAATTTGTACCGAAAAGATTCATCCACTTCCATGAGAGTACCTGGGCAATCGAATGGTGATGAAAATGTTGAGTGACTAAAATGAACGATAGATTTCATCCTCCTTTCAGCCAATGTAAACCGCAATGTTCCAAAAGCTGGGTTTCGATTGTCATTTTTGAATATTCTTCGATCAAAGATGGAATTTAGATAGTCCTACAGAATTTCAAACATACATTTACTCAAGCCGAAATACTTGGTATTATTCTTACCTTGTATTTAAATTTCTTTGACAGCCAAGTACACAATCCTCCATTTTCTTCCATACTTTTTCATATGTTCTTTTGACCTGTGCTCTGTACTGGATTCCACAATCGAAATGGAACTGCAAAATAACAAAAGAAGAAAGCGCTTAGGAAGTCGGCAGGTAACCTGTCGTGTTTATAAGTAATGGAAGAAAGCAATTTTCGTTAAATTTATTTTTTCCGTTTGAAAAAACTGTTAAGAATTGAAGTTGTGTACTGTCGCGAGCTGAATATTCATTAATTTTTTAAGGCGAATGATTTTAATAATGTATAGTGGGTTGAAAATCGAGGAATAAAATTGAGTCAAATCCTGAAGGACTATCTGCTCGGCGCGTCTCCTCCATGGAAACTTGAGCAAAAACATCGCGTGTAACTTCACTATGTATGCTGTGTTATTCTTTGGACGGAACGTTTAACGGTAAATGTGAATATTGATAGTGGACTCTTGTATTCTAGAAAGCATTTTCCAATCCGGATGTTATTTCCATGTCTCATGGTATTGATACATTTTGCCAGGTTCCTTTTTATTTAGTGGAAAGAATCAACCAAGAAAAATCCTTCCACGTGTTTATAGCGATTAGTTGATACAAAATTGATGTTCTTATTCGTCCGGCATCACTGCGCGCTTGGACATGTCGAATGCCAACTTAGATTCAAATGAATAATTAACACTCATTACAAATGTATACTGTTTACCAGTTCTAAATTAAAAAATTGAATGACTGAGTTGGATATATTGATTGTGAAATGTTTAGTTAAGAGATAATTATTTTGATAGTAGCTGTAGCATAGCCCAGATGGAGATTAATACTATTTATGCTACAATTGGGCAGCTATCCAGTGCTATAACAGCACTAGAAATAATTTTAATTAACTTTTTGAGTCGTCTTGTAAAAGTGGTGGAGTGAATCTCTAGAAAATATTATTCCGGTATAATGGATATTTCTAGCGAAATGAAATCATATTTGTAATCGTTAAACCAATAGATTCTATACCCGAATTTGAAGACATAATTCCATCTGCATTCACGTACAGTTCATTGTATCCCAAAATCCAATATGGCATTTTTAGCGTTGCTGGTCCTAACCTCTTTAGTAGTACTTAGTGTGTCCAATTATTAAAATTGTTGTGCGATGATCGTATTTATACTATGGTTTTGTCTTATGACTTTGACACACAAATAAACAACATTTCTTCCCTGGAATCTACTGGCAATGTACACCAAGACAATAACCCTAAGGCAAGGCACACTTGCCGACAAAACATGGCTGGAAATTAATTCAAATTAATTTATTAACAAAATTAATGAATGCAGATCCAAAAATCTATTAATTGTTAATTTTTTGCATTTATTGGAAGAAACGAAACGTTGTCTAGCCGCTGGTGAACACAATTAAGACACGTATTTTTCATTTACAATTAGTTGCCTCGACTTTTTGTTATTAATTGACTTAGACAGTAGAATGGAATTATCTTATTGTATTCACTAATTTCCTCACGGGGGGAACGCCAGGGCGGATATTTTAAGAAAAATTTGAAATTCTTACCAGTGAACTCTGATACGATGATAAACCTGGAATGTTATTTCATTCGTCGCACATTTCGGGCTTCGGGCAAAGTTCATATATTCTTTTGACTTGTTCTAGAGTAGATTTCACAACCGAACTGGTACAAGCGAAATGACTAAAGAAGAATGAACTTAGAAAGTCGGCACGTAACGTGTCGTGCTTATCTGTAATTGAAGAAAGAAATTTTCGTTATATTTATTTTTTTCCGTTTGAAATAGCTATTAAGAATTCAAGTTTTGTGATATCACCGTGCTTAACATTCATTAATTTTCTAAGGGGAATAATTTTAGTTCTGTATAGTGGGTTGAACATTTAGAAATAACGCAGATCGTAATCTTGATCTTTGAAAATTGATAACGTATGAATTTTTCAACTAGTGGTTTCAAACCACTATACGCTTGAGTTAAATCCCCATGGATCGTCTGCTCGGCACGTGTACGGTTCTCTATGAAAAAAACATCGCGTGTGACCTCGCACTGCATGCTGTGTTATTCTTTAGACTAAAAGTTTAACGGTAAATGTAAATTTTGATAGTGGAGTCTTGTAGTCTAGAAAGCATTTTTCCAGTCTTGACAATATCTTGGTGTCATGGTATGGATACAATTTTCCACGTTTTTTTTTGGTCAAAAGAATCGAACTAAAAACTCTTTCCACGTGTTTATTGTGGTAGTTGATAAATAATTCATGTTGTTATTTCCTTAGCGTCATAGCAGGTTTTGACGTTTCGATTGCGAATTTGGATTCAAGTATATACATAACACTCTTTAAAAATGTATATTGTCTATCAGTTTTCAAATTGAAAAATGTGATGACTTTTGATAAGCTGGGTATTAATACTCTTTACGCTATAATGGTGCGTGAAAATAACGAAAATCCTCCACTCTTGGTACAAATTTAAATTAGAACTGTATCTCTAAAATTCAATAGAATTCTTGCCTTAATTTTTCAAAAAAAATCGTTGTGCATTCTCCACCAATTATAAGCCATCGTCGGATTCTTCAGGTTATCAATTCCCATAAACCTAACTCTATTTTAGACAGAACAAAATTAACTAGAATAATGGAAAATTCATATTCTTTTTGTGTGGACGAATATTCGTACATAAAACACATTCTCTTATAATCTGTGTCTGTATGTATCAGCCGTGCATCTCACGAATGTCCATCCATTGTGTTGTAGAACGTTAGGGTGCAATAAATGTGGAACCTCCCACAGTAACTTTGGCTCAGCTGGGATGACATTACTTCCACAACGTGACATTTTCAAATTAATTAGTGGTTGGTTGCATAGCTGCATGGCGCAGAGCTGTGGAAGTACTACTAATCCTCGTTAATTCAATATGGATGAAACTTTTAGGATTAAGAATACCCTAATTAAAATGAATTATTTGACTGTTAATTTTGCAATATAGATTTACAAGTTTAAATTAAACGCGTATGTCTCTGACTGCATTGCATTGCCAGCATACGGAAAACTAAAACTGGAACGTGTTGAACCGTAATATTATATTTACGCCAAATTTTCTTTAAAAAAATAGAATAAACTTGTGAGGCTGGAATAGAGTTTGTGTTTCGAACACAAAAATGAGGCTTTATCAACGACCGTCTGGTTTTTCAAAATATGTACAATACGAAAGACGAAATTATATTTGTCTAAGAATATTGTTGTACATGTGTCATTTTGTTATGTTCGCCACAAAATACATCTTTAGAGCCTGTGTGGTGTGCACCTCTGCAAATTGCAATCTCATGAGAACTGCATAATGCACTTTGCACAATGTGTGGCTGAGATGAGAAAGTGTACGGACGTATTTATATACAAATGTTCTTGGGAGAACTGTACATCTGCATTAGGGGCATCGTAAAATAGAAATTACATTAGTTTCTTCCTTTCTCTTCTGTTGTTAAGGATCAAGTCAGAAGAAAGGAACAAACAAATATTATCTAACAAGTCTTCAGGCACAACCATCCTCTTATGCATGACAATTTGTAAGCAATGTGTGTATGAAAACGCCGCGTTTGTGTACAGGGTGGTCCATAAGATTTACACAACCTCCACGTATGAGCGCTACTGTTTCCAGATAATACATGGTGTCCCAAATAAATATGAACACTTTTGAAAATGCATAGTTTTCAAAGTGTGGACCAGACTTTCAAAAAAAAATGTTTTTATTTATATTTTGAACTGACTTGTTTTTTTTACAATTTTTACATTTTATGATTATCGAGGGGTACGAATATGTTCGATTTAGCGGCATTCCTTAATTTCGCACCCCCACTGCCTCACAACGTTATTAGCATACGATATTTCGAGGGTTTCAAACTTTCAAGCCTATCCCGGAATTATAACCTTGCCAAAATGTTTTTCAAAATTGATTCCGAGGTTTTCATTAATTCAAAAATAAATTTAGATAAATTCAAAAGGAAATTTCGGAACAAATTCGTGATTTTCAAATTTCAAAAATAATTTTAGAAATTTTGTTGTTAGGTTTTCGGGGTGCAGAATTAAGACAATCCGCTGTATTGAGAGTACCCTTCGCTAATCCTAAATTGTAAAAATTGTGAAATAAACAAGCCCTCTCAAAATTTTATAAAAAATATTTTTATCGAAAAGCTGGTCCATACTTTGAAAACTATAAATTTTTGAAAGTGTTCATATTCATTTGGGACACCCTGTAATAAATAATATATTTCATGTGGAATACCATTCGGGGTTGAAGTACAGAAGGGTAATTGACAGATTAAAAGGTTCACAGTTATGACCCACCCCGTACTCTGTCCATGCACAAAAGAGAACTACTACATGCATACCGCTATTTTTTCTTGAAACTTTTCAAGTGAAAGAGGGTCAAGTAAATTCGGCATATAGCGGATAAAGGATTCCCATCCTGAACTATACAACTAATAAGCTCTTACACATCCGTACGGTTGGTCTCCTAAACTCGTTCAGATTTCATTAACATTTTGAATTGTGAAATCGATCAAGACCTGTTGTGCAAATTTAGTGTTTATAGTGAAAATGAGTATTACCAATTTTAAAACACGCAAAAGTGGTTGTTATCATCGAATAAGTAAATTAATCAATCAAATGTGTTTTTTCTAGATCATATAAATAAAACAAAATAAATAATCAGATTAAATTTTTGATAGGCTTACATTGTATTCGGAGTATCATGCCTAGTATTTTTGGCGTGTATATATTTTGACTATTTTCGTGATATTGTTGCTGATTCAGTTTCGGACGACAAGACATGGGTTCGTATTAGTATGGAGATTGCTATCGGCACGTTCCTAGGTAATAATTTTGTAATATTAGCATACTTGAAAAAAAAACTTGAAAAAAATAATTCTAATTCCAAATTTCTTAACAGTTCTCAGTATGGTTCCTAATTACACTCACTCTGAACCTCTTACTCACTAAAGGAGTGTTATTGTTCACATTTAATCGAGTGTAATTTCCTTCGAATAAACTGATTATAATATTTCTTAAAGCATTGGGTAG